>JASDQU010586416.1:41164-74517 GCA_032191745.1 Picea mariana | reverse complement strand
TAGGAACATCTTCATCAAGAAAACACTTTTGAGGAAACTCTCCTTTCAAGGTACAATTTAATTTTGATATTCCTGTATTTGAAGGTCAGATAGATGGAAATGCCCTAGAAAAATGGTTAAATATGTTAGAAGGTTATTTCTTTGTTCACATTTTTTTCGACAGGGAAAAGATCACCTTCACACTCCTTAAGGATCTCCTCCATGTCAAACATTGATGGAAAACTTACTGGGAGAAAATTTCCATAGAGGAGTATGGAATATATGGGGCTAAAACCACTTGGTATTTTTTTGTGGATGTGGTCAAGGAACAATATTACCTTGTTGGTAACTATGATGAACAATATAAGAGATGGAACACACTACTGTAAAGAGAGGGCCAAACAGTAACAAAGTTCAAAAATAATTTCCATACCTTGTTCACCAATATGGGTATCAAATATTGTGAGTGAAATCTGGTTCTAAAATACTGGAGGGATTTGCATAGGTAAATCCAAACCAAAATGGATTTTCTTGACATCTCATCATTGGGAGAAGCCTATCGATATGTTGTCAAAATAGAGTAGAAATTTTGGTACCATAAAAATTGGGAGTTTGTTTCTGCAAATCCACAAAAACTGAAGTATCGGAAAGGCATACCTAACAAATAGCCTCTAGAAACCTAGTCCAAGCCATAGGAAAAGAAGGGTAATGGAAAGACGAAGAAGGACACTAGAAAATGGTGTGATTTCCAAAAAATACCTTGGCACAACATTGATGAATGTCGCTCAAAACACTCATTAGTGGTTGAGATCAAAGAAAAGGATATGAACCCCAATTTAGAATCCGATTCGGAAAATAGTGGGAGAAGATAGATCATCAACACAAACCCCACTTCTATTGTCACAACCACAACAATTCAACCAGAAGAAACAATAGATACTGAAGAGGGGAAGCACCTTTTTCATTCATATATGTGGCTGAAGGGGACCCTGGTGCATTTTATTGTTGATAGAAGAAGCCAAAAGAACCTCATCTCAATAGAGGTAATCAAACAATTAAGATTGTCAACAACACCACACATGCATCCATACAACATCAAGTGGCTTCACCAGGCATGAGATATTTTTGTTAGCAAGAAGTGTTGCTTGTCATATGACATCAAGCCCTTCAAGGATGAGGTATTATGTGATATTTCCTTGTTGGATTTTTGTGATGTTCTTTTGGGCCAACCATATATGTGGAAGAGACATGTTATTTATGAGTCTCGATCACGCATTGTCATTTTTACTCTAGGCGGGCATATCTACAAGATACCATAGGTAGTTCTAACTATTTTCCCACCTAAATAGTCCTACAAGGTAACATCTCATACTACAACATTCAACCTCTTCGAAATCTATTCATAAGGTGAATAAAAGGACACTACAACCACTACAACCTCAACCCAAGCACCTTCTATTGAACAAAAGAAGATCGAAAAGATTGTAAAAAAGTAAAAATATTCCTTCTGCACACAATCATCTCATGTAGACAGACTAGTTATAAAGGTTCAACCCTTCCCACATCAAGTTCTTGAAAACCTTCCACAAGACAAGTAGCGCAACTTCTCCAGCAAGGAGAACAACTCACCAAGGTTCAGATTCAACAAATGATTCCCCCTCTCCACCGGGAACTCAACAGAATGGAGACCATTTCTTCATAAGGATGGAGGATTGATCCACATGGACATCAGTTTCCACCCACCTATTCCAACTGGATCAAAATAGTTATTTTGAAATTTACTATTTTTAGCAGTTATTCGGGTCCTAAACTCTTGGGTCCATTTTAAGGGTCTAAACGATGCTTTTTTAAGATCGAGCACCTAAATCATTGCTAAAAGAATGAATGATATTTTGAAATGAATCTCCTCATAAATATATTCCCAACAAGATATCATGCACCCCAAACAAATATCTTATTCCAAAGTTATGCCCCTAGGAAGTTGATACACCAAACTACCCAAAATGGGCTCCACAAACTGGTTGGATTATCATCTTCTAGGGTTAGGGTTTTAGATTTATTTATGTTAAAAAGGCCTTTGGAGCCTCATTTTAACAATAATATCCTTTTGAATGAGCATATCCAACACATCTCTTCTCATAGATAAGCTTCCACCATTTTAGCGAGCCTTTCACTCTGTATTTCTACAGTTTTGTACATTTTGCTCATTAATAGAAATTGTGTATTTATGCATCTCTTTTTTTATGGTTATATATATGATATATCTATGTTATATTATTGATATATCTCTTTAAATTTATTTATTATATCTCCTCTCTCATTTTGTGCTAAAAATGATCTGGATTAGACCCCCAAATTTACAGGCTCCAACCTGAAGGAAGCTCCAACTCCAAGAGTTCTTTGGCACCAACCGGAAGGAGGCTACAACCTTGTAACATACCTATCCTCCTATAGGACAAGCACGGTAACCACAAGTCCCACCCCTGGACTAATTCAACCCGTTATTTAATTTTAAATAATAGGTAAATGCATGAAAGATTCACATGAATTGATCCATATTCATGCTAAACATAAAATAAATGAAACATACAACATGCACCACAATACACAACAAGCATGCATACTCTAAACATATCGAATTCAACGATAATTAAATACACATAGGAAATAATTCATACATAGGTAAATAATACCATACCAAAGAAAAATTATCTTTTATAGAAGCGAGCCACCGACTGGATGTAGACCAAGGAAATTCCACCCAATTGTATATACTATTGTTCCAAGTCTCAAAAACAATGTCACCCCTGAGCTAGGGATATGAATCCATAAGGATGGTTCTAGAGTGTTACTCGGCTTCCCAAACTAGTCAACACTCAATCTCTCACATGCTTCCCAGTACCCACACAAATCCAAGAATCCAACTCTCTTCTACCCATCCTACACAGCCCAAGAGAATGGACCCACACCCTTCTCTGCTATGTAGTTCTTCAGGCAGTCCTTCTCCTTCCAGGCCTCTTTTTCAATTGGTCTATAATCTTGATGTTGGGACTCTCAAGACTCGTAGCTATGATAAAAGTTGGTAACATGCCAAAACATCTCAGATATGCAGTCCTCGTTAACAACTGGATTTCACCAACAAACTCTACAACCAACAAAACCGTGGATGTTCTTCAATAGTCTGATTTACTTTCCCAAGACAAACATGAACGAGGAAGACGAGTGCAGTGAAAGAGTGGATGGAATGCAGTCTCCATGAGAGGTGTGAAACAGTGAATAATTGGGTGAATGAATGCGTGATGGAAGAATGAAGCGACCATCGTCAGAATGAGCATGAGAATGGGAGTGAGAGAAAATGAAAATGACCAAATGAATGAGAGAATTGGATAATATGATAACTCCCCCAATAGATCAAGGATGGGTTTATGTAATTTGTGGGGATCAAGAACCTCTTGAACTTCCCCCAAGAAGCTCACATAACTGTTATTCTCCATTAAGAAAAAATGGAGAATAAAATATAAAACAAAAACTTAGCCCCTCAAGCCCTCTCTCTTATGGAATCATATCCCCCTATAACTCTAGTCCTTGTCCTTCCAGCATCCATGGATGTATTTATTATTAATAATGATCAAAACATTACATTTCTCAGGAACGTAAGCCTCTTTTAATTGTTTGGGAACTATGGCCTCTCATCACTTAATAAATACATTATTTAATATGGGGCTCAAAACCCTAGATGTTACATCCCCTCCCCCTTATTTTGGCATTGTCCTCGGTGCATATACAAACATGAATCAAAATTCGAAAAAATATTCAAAAATTTGTGGGTACTCTGCTTGCATGTCATATTCATGTTCCCAGGTAGCATCTTTAGGACCGTAGCAGGTCCACTAAACTTTTACCAGCTTTATAACTCGATTCCAGAGCATTTTGAATTTCATGTCCAATATTCACATTGGTTGGACCTAAAAGTCTCCCTCTGTCTCTACCTGAATTAGATGCCAATCAATAACATGGTTAGGATCATGTACACATTTCTTTAGAAAAGAGTCATGAAATATATTATGCACATTCATGGAAATAGTAAATGCAAGCATGTATGCAAATGACCCTATTCTGTCCAATATCTCAAATTGACCACACAATCTAGTTTTCAGCTTTGTACAGATACCCAACTTCAAAGATCTCTTCATGGGATTTACTTTCAAAATCACATTCTCCCCCACTTTAAATTCTCTTGTTTTCCTATTCTTATCTACATAAAATTTATGTCTATCCTGGAATTCCTTTAAATTCTTCTTAATCTTAACCATATGGTATTCCATTTCCTTGAGCAACTTTGTCCCAAGTACCACTCTATCTGTTGGTTTGTCCCATCTCACTGGAGTATTTCATTTCCTACCATACAAAGCTTCAAATGGGCTCATATTTAATGAATATTGATAGCCATTGTTATAGGAAAACTCAACCAAGTGCAAGTAATCTTCCCACTTAAATGGCTTATCTATCACATACATTCTCAACATGTATTCAATTACTTGGTTGACTCTCTCTGTCTATCCATCTGTCTATGGATGGTATGTTGTGCTAAAGTTCATATTTGTACCAAATCCTTTGAATAATCCCTTCCATAAATCTGATTTAAACTTCGTGTCTCTTTCCGAGACAATTGTCCTAGGTATCTCGTTCAACCTAGGAATATCCTTCATGTAAATTTATGCAATATTAGCTACTATATGAGTTGTTTTCACACGAAAAAAATGAGCAGTCTTTGTTAATTTGTCAACCACTACCATGATTGTATTGTGTTTCCTATCTATCTTCGACAACTTTGTTTTAAAATCAATGTTTATCACTTCCCATTTCTTCTCTGGGATTGGTAATGGTTGTAGCAAATCTGTTGGGTGTCTATGCTCAGTATTCACTCTCTAAAATTCCATACATCTGGTGATGTAATCAACAACATCCTTTTTCATCCTGGCCAAAAGAATTGGCTTCTTACTATTGTAATTATTTTTTGGTAACCTTGATGTCCAACATATGGAATATTATTCATTTCCTTTAATATCAAATTCCTATGTTCTTCGGAACTAGGAACAAAAATTCTATTTTTATTCATAATTAATCCATCTTATTTTATCTCATACTCTTTCATTTTAAGTTGCACATCCTCTTCCTGCAATCTTTCCTTTGCCTATAGGAAATGATGATCTGTAAGAACAACATCCAAAATTCTTTGTTTCAAGTCTGATTGATGCATAATGACAGTTGTATCATGCATGGGATGCACTCTTCTACTATTTGCATCAACAAATTTATTTTATTTTCCCTTGATATCATTGATATCAAAGTCGTATTACTTAAAATTTCCAGCCATCTTGGTTTCCTAGCATTCAAAGTTAGTTGTTCAAAAAGATACTTCAGACCACTATGGTTTGTTATTAATTCAAATCTCTTTCCCATGAGGTAATGCCTCCACATATTCAATGTGTGAACAATGGAAACCAGCTCCAATTCATGTGTGGTGTAGTTCCTCTCATGTTCCTTAAGCTTTATGGACTCATAACTGATGGCATGCCCATTTTGAATGAGGACTCCACCAATTTATTCCTTACATGCATCTGTACATACCACAAAAGTTTCATTTGGGTCAACAATCTTTAACATGGGTGCACTTTTGAGAATCTCCTTCAACAAATTAAAGTTCTCTTCACATTCATATGCCCATTCCAATTTAATTCCCTTCTTTTGCAAAGAAGTGATGGGATGAGAAATCTTAGATAACCCTTCTATAAACCTTATGTAGCAACCATCTAACCCCATAAAAGATCTGACTTCTGAAACATTCATGGGCACTAGCCATCCTCTAATGAATTCAATCTTCTATGGATCCACTTTTATTCTATGTTTTGAAATAATTTTTCGTAATTAATGGATATTCTCTTGCTAAAAAGAACACTTACTCAGCTTGGCATACAAATGATGTTCCCTCAACACATGTAATACCAATCTTAGGTGATGTTCATGCTCTTCCTCTAACTTAGAATAGACAAGTATGTCATCCAGGAATACTATGAAAAACTTATCCAAGTAATATTTGAATATGACATTCATTAAGAACATAAAGAAAGCTGGTGCATTGGACAATCCAAAAGGCATGATTACAAATTCATAATTTCCACACCTGGTTCTAAAAGTTGTCTTATGGAAATGTTCTTCTTTGATTCTTACCTGATGGTATCCTGATCTCAATTCTATCTTTGAAAGTATCTTTACTCCTCTTCTCTGATCAAATAGGTCATCAATTATGGGTAGAGGATACTCTTTCTTTATAGTAGACTTATTCAGTTGTCGAAATTCAATACAAAGACTCAAGGTTCCATCTTTATTTTTAACAAAGAGTACTAGTGCTCCCCAAGGTGAAACACTTAGGCGTATGTAACCTTTCTTCAACAATTCCTCCAACTGCATTTATAATTATTTTAACTCTGGTGTTCTCATTCTGTAAGGTGTTTTTGACACCGAGGAAACTCTTGGCACTAAATCAATAGAGAATTATATTTCCCTTTTTTGTGGCAACCTTGGTATTTCCTCGAATACATCATAAAATTCTCGTCGTATCTTAAAATATTCAAGTATTGGCCACTTTGTCTTTTTTGGCTCCTCCACATGGGTTGCATATAAATGACATCCTTTTCTGAAACATCTCTTCAACTGTAAGGATGAAATATCCCTTATAGAAATGGGTCTTGGTATGCCTTTCATAGTGCTCTATTTTACATCTCTATCAAGACATGTAAATGTATTTCTATGAAAATATAGGACAAAATGGTGCTTGTCCAACTAATCCATTCCAATTAGAATATCATAGGACCCCAATGGTATGATATTTATATCAGCACTAGTATTCACACAATTAATACTTATGGAACAATATCTGACCATATCATGGATGCTCCTTTTGGTTCAAATGGCTAGCTGAACCAAACTTGATTTCCCAAGCTTAATTTTCTCCAAATGTAATCTGTCCAGTATTTTAGGATCAATGTAACAATGACTTTCTCCTGAATCAATTAAAATATAAATAGACTGACTTATCTTACCTTCCACCTTGATCATATTAGATTGGTATTCTTCTTGTCGATCATTTAAGGTTGCATAAATTCTTCCCATGTCTTCGACTGTTGTAGCCTCTTGGATGTTGTGCACATTATTCACTATGTCCTTTTTGTGAGGGAAATCCTTGTATAGGTGATCTTCTTTGCATCCCCAACATTGGATTGGTGGTATTCCCTTTTTTCCCAAGGAGTCTTCTTTCTTGGATTCATCCTTGGCATACTGATCTTGATGATTTTTATTTGGATCATTTCTATTGAAAGGAGGTTTGAATCCCTTCTTCCTTTGATCAGACTTCTCCTTCTTCTTATCCTTCCAAGACTTCTGCATGGATCCTCTTCCCTAGCCTTGCTCATACATGTACTTATCTTTTCTGAGAGACTCAGTCAAGGTCTTGGGTTCATCATACTGAATCTTTTATTTATAAAGGAAACAAAAACCACTTAAAAACATATGTATTTTCACCTTCTCATCTTTTATGAACCCTACATACTTTAACAATCCCAAGAACTTCTTCTCATATTCTTCCATAGTCATGCTTCCCAACCTGAGTTCAAATAACTCCTTCATTTTCTTCTCATACAAATGGTATGAGAGGTACTCCTTGTGAAAATAATTTTTGAACTTCTTCCAAGTGATCCTATTCTCCTTAATATGCTCAACTTGCTTCAGTTGGTCCCACCACATGGAAACCTTCCCATGCAAATGGTAGGTGGAAATTTTGACTTATAGGTTTGATGAATAGTTATGCAATTGGAAATATCTCCCAATTCCAAGAAACCAAGCTTCAACATCATCTTCCTTTTCCCTTTCACCATGAAAGGATGGAGGCTTAAGCTTCCTCATATCTCCTTACAAACTATCCACTTCATACCTTCTTCTTCGGTGCCTAACATGAGACACCTCTAGGATAATCATGGAGTCTTTAGATGCATAAGACCTTATTGTTGAGTAAGGAGGTGAGTGATTTCTATGAGCTCTATTATAACTCTTGGAGTAATCATCTCTTCTAGAATCATCTCTTCTTTCATGACATTTGCCTTATTCCTCTTGCGTTGAGCCATTATTTGTTTGTCTTTGCAACTGATTTAAGCTCTGCAACACTCAGACATTTATCTGAATTTTCTCTCTCATAAACTTCTCATTGTATTCCTTGCAGCTCTGCACTTCTATTTTCAGGCTTCTCACAATTTCTATCAATGTTTCTTTCTCCCCTCGGCCCTTGTATCCATTGGATTCCATATTTTCATTACCAACTCTGTTATTCTGGCCTTTGGCCTCTTTATCATGGATGGAGGCTCCCTCACCTTCTTCCATTTCTCGAATATGAATTTTTAGCTGGTATGTTTAAACCCCTTAATTATGTAAAATGTGCAAGTGACCATTTTGTGAGAGTTAAGCATATGACAAAAAACAATTTTCCAAACAATGTTATAGGTCCTTTCAATTCATGAAGAATACACACACACACACACACACACACACATATATATCAGTGTACATCATATAGCACATCCATGTTATCCTTAGGCCGATATAGGATTCAATCCTTCACAGACACTTCCTTCGAATCCCCTTCCCCAAGTGACCGCAACTCAAAATCATGGGCTTATCCCTTCTAAGTGCTTTTCTACCTTTGAAAACAACAATTTGGCCACTAACCCCCCTTTTAATCCAACCTAATTCTCGTAGGACCAAGGGCCATGACCAAGCACTTAGTGAGAGGCACTTATCTGGAGCTTCGGGACTTCGGGGCTCCGAAACTTCAGGCTTCAGAGGTTCTTACAACTTCCACACTGATTTCTCTCAAACGTCAAATTGGCGAACAACAAGTGTAATCTCCAGTTGAATTTAAAATATTGAAGTTTTTTTTTCAATATAAAACCTCTGTCAAATATTTCTATGTTAGAATTATATATCTAAAATTGAGGGGTTTAAAATCGATCAAGGGATGACATTGACGGTCATAATCCATTGCGAAGATTGTATATGAAAACAGGTTAACGTCAGGACCTGTACCCATAATTTCAATTCAATATAGTTTTTTTTTAGTTTGAAATCCGATCGTATATCGGATGATCTATATTCATTGCAGATATTAGAAAGCACAGTGGTGGACTCTACCTTTGGCGGACCCACAATTTTTATGAAATACATCGTTATACATTTGAAATCCAATTATTGTTTGGAAATTTAATATTATGTTGGAATATTAAACCAAATGTCCACCATAAATCTTTAGATCTAATGGTTGTTGTACATATGTGGGTTTATTGAAATAGTTTTATTGACATCGATTACATTATTCACTTAGTACAGTGCACTCGAGGTGTTATGTGTCAGCAATACAGAGGTGAAACGTGGCCCAATCAACTATTGATGCATGTCATATTTCCATTGGCACAAATCACCTTCCAAACACATGAAATAGAGGGACACGTGGCATGTGTACGGTGTTCCACATCACCCTAGGTGACATCAACATGCCACATCACTTTCGTATTCTATGACTTTGGAATTTCTGGCTTCGACGAACTTTTCACCTGCACACCTTTAATCTCCCAAATGTTGAATTTATGAATACTCGGAGGACGCACTGATCAAAGGTCCTCATTCATTGTTTATATATACGGTAAATAGGAGCTCAGGGACTCCAGGCATCGAGAGTTCTAGACTGTCCAAACTATCAATCCTTCCAGAGTGCCAAGTCTTCAGAATTCAGGATCTGCTGCCGCGTATCCTATGTAATCAATGGTTGAGATAGACACTAGACTTTGATCCTTCAAGATTCCTTGACCCCAACTACTCATGCCTTGAATCCTCTAGAGTACCAATTCTATGGACTATAGGATCTACTACCACATGTCTTCTCCTAATAAATGGTGTGAATTTAATCAGCTCTTCGGAGCTTTGGGAGTTTCATCGTCATCACACTTCATTCCTTCCAAACGTCGAATTCCTGAATAGGTTGATTTGTGGACATGTGTCCTCAAACATGAATGGTCCAGAGTAACTCGAAATTTTAGGATTTTGAGAGATTTCTCTCTTGGAATCTTGAGGACTTTCTTTTCTCAGAGTGTCAAACCCTCGAAATTCCATGCGATCTATGACTCACATTTTCTCACATGCATATTAGACGGTTGGAGTCTGATCTTCTCAATTTTTATTTACTTCCTTATCTATGCTTGATACAATAGCCCAGACCTATCCTTGGCCAAATCCAATAGTCTGATACTCCTCCGAGTGATATACGATGTAGATTCACTTCGGGACTTTGAAGCTTCGGGGTTTCGAGCTTGTTTTATGACAAATAACTTTAAAATATCAAAGCAGCGAAGTTCGAAGGACTTGAAGGTTTAACCTCTGCGTTCTTTTCCCAGATCTGATGGTTGTGAAGGATTTTGATCCTTTCTGAATAGATCCTACGACCAACATGGGTTCCCAAACCACTACACCTCTTGAGCTTCCAAACATAGTTAAGTTGCGCTCTGAGCACCTTCTAACACTCTGCAACTTAATTTATCTATGAAAATGTTTCTTCAATATCGGTTTACATGGCCCATTCAGGATTAGTATTGGAACCATGGGCTCTGATACCAAACTGTAATGCACCCAACCTCCCAAAAGATGGGCATGCTAACCACAAGTCCCTCCCTTGGACTAATTAAACCCCTTCTTTAATTTTAAATAATATGGAAATGCATGAAAGATTCACATATCAAATGCAACATAATACAAAATAATCATGCATACTCTAAACATATAGAATTCAATGATAACTAAATACACAGAATAAATAGTTCATACAAAGGTAAATAATACCATCATAGAGAGCACTTATCTTTTATAGAAGAGAAACAATAACTGGTTACAGACCAACGACATTCCACCCAACCGTAGACACTGCTATTCGAAGTCTCAATAGAAATGTCACCCCCAAGCCAGGGATGTCAATCTAGAAGGATGGTTCCAAAGCATTACTTGGCTTCCCAAGCTAGTCAGAACTCAAGCTCTCACAGGCTTCCCAGTACCCACAGGAATCCAAGTACCCAGATCTCTTCTACCCAACTTGCACAACATAAGAGAATGGATCCCCACCCTTCTCTGCAACGTAGTCCCTCAGGAATTCCTTCTCCTTCCAGGGCTCCTGTGTAGCTGGTCCAAAATCTCCATGTTGGGACTCTTAAGAATCACATATCTAAGAAAAGTTAGGCATAGGCCAAAACATCATAGATATGCAGGCCTCATTTGCAGCTAGATTTCAGTAGCAATCTCTACAGCAAAAAACAACATGGATATTCTTTAATAGTCTGATTTCCTTTCCCAAGACAAATGTGAATGAGGAAGATGAGTGCACTGAAAGAGTGAATGGAATGAATTCTCCACAATAGGTGTGAAACAATAAAAAATCAGGTGAATGAATGTGTGAGGGAAGAGTGAAGTGACCAGTGGAAGAACGAGGATGGGAATGAGAGTGAGAGTGAATGGAAATGACCAAACGAATGAGAGAATCAACAAATGTGAGAACCCACCCAACATACCAGGGATATGTTTACGTAATTCATGGGGATCAAGAACCTCTTGGCCTTCCGCCAAGAAGCTCACATAACTGTTATTGTCCATTAAGAAAAAATGGAGAATAAAATATAATATAAACACTTATCCCTTCAAGCCCCCTCTCTTGTGGAATCATAACACCCCCTAACTCTAGTCCTTATATGCATAGTAGCCAATGATGTATTTATTATTAATAATGATCAAAACATTACATTTCTTAGGCACACGAGACTCTTTTAATTGTTTGGGCACTCTGGCCTCTCAACACTTGACAAATACATTATTTAATATGGGGCTCAAATCCTGGGGTGTTACAAAATCTCTTTCCTTTCCCTGTCCAACTTCCCTGAAATATAAGTGTAGACTCAACCTATCACTACCAATGTCATTGTCACTCATAATCAACCTGTAATCAGTCTATCATACAACATGTCATTGTCCCTATCACCATCATCGTCACTGTCACTCATATATCATCATCAACCAACTATAACCAAATCTACTCTCATGGATACCAAAACCATCACTATACCATGTACATCAACCTATACCATACCATGTACCAAAACATGTACCATACCTTGTACATCATCCATGTACCAAAACCTATACCATACCATGTACATATACCATGTAGCAAAATATGCACCATACCATGTACCAAAATATGTACCATACCATGTACCAAAATCTATACCATAACATGTACCAAGATCACCAAGAGGCACCTCTATAAATGTAGTATATCACCATCAACTCATCAACCATAACATCACCAAGATGTGTATCAATATCACCAGTCATGTACCATAAGATATGCCAAGTGTAGGTATCATAACATCAGTGATCAACCATATACATAAATCATATACCTGAACCAAGCACCAAAGAATGTGCCTCATACATATGCCACCATATACTAAGTGTATGCCTCAACCATGTACCAACATCACAAATATGTTCATATAACAACCATGACATATACCGAACCAAACACAAAGGTATCAAAACATCACTGAACCATGTAGTCAAGATGTTCCTCAAACCATGTGCCTCAAGCATGTTCCAACATCCATAAACCATGTGCCAATAGATACCATCAAACATGTTCCATATCACTCATGATATTCCTCAAGCATATACCATACAACAAACCAAATTCCAAGTATCCAAGATTTTCCTCAAGGAATATACCAAAACTCACAAAGACATTCCTTAATAATGTGCCAAACTTTCCAATATGCAAGCCTCGAAGCACATAGAGTAAAATACCTTTAAACCTGTAGTCACCATGTGGTATTAAATCTCAAAAAAAAAACTTTTTTTGGCATCAACAAACTGGTTCAAGAATCCTCCCTCAGATATGTATTATTCTTTCTGGACCAAGAATGTTCTCACGTGGGGCTTCACATGAAAATGGCCGTACAATCTGTCAGGGTGCCTCGTGGGACACCCATATCCTGACCCATTGGGGTCAACCAAATTAGGGTCTATCGGAAGATCCTTTCTGTCTTTTGCAATTCCAAAAGTTTCACACTCCTTACTCTTTCGCTGCTTCAAATTCGTTGTTTCATATTCACCAATAGATCACTTGCTCCCATATAATATATTCAATAAACTTGTGTGTGATTTTACTTATGAGAGGCTTCTTGAAATGTATTTATACCTTTTCTAAGTAACTTCTCTCCTTAACTTTAGGACTTTTTTTCATAACCACTTTACCCATTAGTTAATGACTTGTAACTATTTATGGGCTTCTTAACCATTCTTTGGGGCTTCCAACTCCATGACCTCATAACTCCTCAATTGTGAGGAACTACATGACATACTACCTACCGTTGGAAATGGAATAATGAGGAATATCCATATATGAGTGTGTTACTTGAATTTACACTGTCCTTCATGTTTTTATTCCTCAAACAAGTTTGGGCTTCATGACCACACTTCTAGCGATTCTTGTAGACTTCTTGAAAGGATCTTAATGTGAGGGCCATGCTTAAAGATACACCATAAAGGTACCACTTTGGAGACTTCCTCAATTTTCCCATCACATCCGTTGACACCAATCACAACCACTTCTTTTAACATCAATCACAATGAACTATCCAACAACATCAATGAAAACCAACTATCCAACAATCTCCCATGTTTTCATTGATAGAAACACTCATACTCCAACACTCATTCTCCCCCTGTGACCAATGCTCCTCATATTTCTCTCCCTCTTTTAAACCAATGGCAAAGGGTATCACCCCTTGGAGATGCTCCCCCTGTCTTCATGCTTATAATATTTCTCTTATGATATTTCTCTTTCTTCTCCCTTGGCATCATAGGCAAAAGGGTAAATCCCCATATTTGTATGTCTCCCCTTATGTATATGCTTATGATATTTATTTCCTGATTTATCTCCCATTGACTTCTCTACAAGATTTCATGTAGATAAATGTGGGGCTTCCTATATATTATTTCTTTCCTCTCTTCTGGTTCTATTTGTCCATTGGTGATTCCTCATGTAATTCACTGACATATATAAAAACAATTAAAAGTTACTTGATTTCATATATTTTCATGTTCACATCAATGGAAATACTTTCCTTTGACGATATTTTTCTTGATGGCATTTTATCTTCCCTTGTATTATCGTTTCTTTCACTAGTTTCCTTCATGTGACTAACGGATTTCACCTGTCAATACGATTTCATCCACTATTATACATATTATCTAACTCATGTCTTTTGTATCTACCAAATATCTCATGAAACCATGTCATAACAACTATCCACCACTCTGCTACGATGTTGAACCATTTGCTACAACTGATCACAATATACTCCTTGATACTCAATTTGTCTGTTCAATCTACAAATCAGACTCTGCATGTCTGCAACAATGTGTATTGAATATATCCCTATCTGAATACATTCCTAGAATCCTCAATACAATCATGAATCTCTCCCTAAAAATTTTTCCATTGATATTATTCATAAATGCCAATTGATACCTGAAATATGTTCCTCAAACAATTAAACCGTCACAATACATTCTACATTTTTGTCATCAAATCACTCTGAAACCTCCTTTCCAAATAATGAAAACAATTCCAACTATTGAAAAGATAGTTCTCTAATTTGTAGAGCTATATTTTAGACTTCCTTTGTTCAATATTCATATATACTATGAGTCTCCAATCCACATGGCTCGGAAAGGTGGAGGAAGTCACCCTAAAGAAAAGTAATATTATTCTTCTATCATTTGAATTATGACATCTTCCTCTTTATCATCTTCTTGAATTCTGACATCTTCCACTTTTCCTGTAGGTTCATCATGATCATGTACTAATACAAATCCTGAGAGTGTTATTTTTGGGACATGTTCTTCATTTACCTACTATTTATTCACTTGTTCTTTATTCACATGTTCTTGATTTATTTTCCAAACCTTCTTGCATATGATATCAATTTTTTATTTCATGGAAGTATCCATCATGTTTCTATAGTCACGAGATATATGTCCATAGTTGTGGAACTTGTAAGATTCAATATTGTGTGGGGCCACATAAACATTTTTTTGTTGACCACTTCTTCCATAACATTTACAATCTATAGCTTTATGTCCAAAGTTATTACAATTAAAAAAATGGCCATAAAAGAAACTTTGATACCTAGGAGTGAATGATCTTCTTTGTGTTGTAGCCATTTTTAATTCATTCCTTTGTTAATCCCAATATTCTCTTCTGTTGTTTCCTTCATAATGATTGCAACTTCTTTGATACCTGAAACTGTAGGGTTTTCTTTGATATCCATCTCGTTTGTAATCTTCTTCTTGATATTTATTCATTTATGGAATGATCTTCTTTCAGTTATGAAATTATTCCTTCTTAATAGAGCCTTTGATATCTTATGCATAACTTTTAGCCTTCTCTTCTTTCTTTCTTTATAGCAACCTATAACACTTCCCTTCAACTTTCTTTACTGATGATGTAGAGACTTCTCTCTCTTCAATGTTCTTAATGATATTGACAATTTTAACTCTTAATGTGACAACTTATTCTTCGATATTCTCATGATATTAGTATTTCATCATCATATAGATCTTCATGAATTCTTCCTTTATCTTTACTTCTTCAAGTTGGGTCTTCAAGGAGACAATTTATTCTTCAAGTCTTCTTTCTTGTTGTCTAAATTCTATTTCAAGCTTATTTAAGTCCTCAGATCTTTCCTTGAGATGGTTAATCAAAATATTTTATCTCTTCTCTACTTCATTTCTTTGTGCTACTATTTCGGATTCCGAAAAATGCTTTTCTTCCAAATGACTTTTTCATGCTTCTTCAATCCTTCCAGCTTCTTCTAATTTGAATTTTAGGTTTGCAATCATCTTTTGGACTTATTTAGAGTTGGAATTTTGAGACCCCTTCTTTAGCTTGATCATTTCTTCCTTGAGTGACATTTTCTTCCTTATTTCTTTCATGATATTTTCTAAAGCGTTGATTAATTATGCTTCAACATTTACTATGCCTTCTTCACAATATTCTTCTTTTTTATAACATGAAGAGCATCGCTCATCTTTTTCTTCTTCAACATATTTATTCTCATTAGTATGCTCTGGCTCTGTGATAGAGTGGGATTACTTAAATTATATATTATTTATCTTATCCCAAAGTTCTTTGGTTGATGAAAATTGTCCCACTTTGTCTTTTACTAGATATGACAATCCTTCCAAGATGAAATCCATTGTTATTTTGTTGTTTCTCTTCAATTACTTCTTGGCTCTAGTCTTAAGTTTATTTGAACTGATGTATCCTGTAACAACTAAGTACCAAACATCATACCCTTGTGCTCCTAGAAATGATTTCATCATTTTTCTCTACATTTCATAGCTCTGACCATTATGAACATCAAATTGTGGTACTCCAATCTTAGCATACTCCATGATCTTCCTTCAAGTGGTTAAATTTTTTTCTTGAAGAACCTTTTTCTAATACCAATTGTTGGTATATTGAGATGGGGGGATGACTCAGTATGAGAACTTTTTACCTCTTTCAATCACAATATATAAAATTAAACTTTATCAACAATATATCATTTATGATTTCATTCAATATATCATGAGAATATAACCACAAGTAGTACAATTCAACAATATGACATCAGATACACAATACACCATAATTTACATGGAAACCCAAATGGGAGAAAAAAACAACATGCTTTCTTATATATATCAAGAATACATTCATAGGAAGCACCAACTTCCCAATTCTCTAGCACCAACTGGAAGGAAGAAACAACCCACTAAATTACAGGAAACAACCAGAAGGAGGATACAAATCCTGAATTCTCCAGCTAAAACTGGAAGGAGGCTACAAAACCCTAGTTTACAAGCTCCAAAACTACTAAATTTTGGTCATATTATGATGCAATTATGAGGTGATGTTGTCAGGATCACAAAAAACATTGGCCCCTACAAATCTTATTTCTGGTACCATCTCAATTCTGATGAATGTTATTGTGTTTCGCTTTTAACGTTTCTTATGGACATGTGTCGTCCAAGGCTCAATTTTAAGGTGACACAAATTTTTGTCACACTTTCGACATATATTTACATGTCGTCTTACTTCCAATGACAATGTATGATTTACATGTCATCTTACTTCCAACAAAAATGTATGATTTATATGTTGTCTCTACTATGATGGAAAAGTTTATCTCAATAGAGACGCAATACATTTTTTTAAACCTTAAACGACGATGGAAGGTGTTGTCTTAATTCCAACTCCATAAACTATGCATCAATGAATTTTCCATATCAGTCGTATTTTCTATCGCCGGAAAAGCGTTGAAATTAAGATGCCATAAGTGCATCAGTGCGTCTCTAGTGAGATGAAAGGGACATTCGAATATTGACTCAATATAGTATTTTAAAAAAATACATAAATGTGTTAGAGCACTGAAATTTTCTCAAAAATAAATGGCTAAAAAAGTTCAATATCAATTCAACTCACCTAACCATAAATGAGAAGGATCCAAGAGGAAAATTGTTTCCATGATATGGAATTATTGATTTAAAGGTCAGTAATCCTATGGACACTCTTTTCAATGAAACTAACAATCTCTTGGATTATGAATACTATGGAATTACGCTACCAAAATATTCTGAAGATACTCACTTGAAGAAATATTTGTAGAAATATGTGTTATCATTGCCTCCTTGTCTTGATTCCAAGAATTCAACACATAATGAAGGTAAACCACTCTAAATATAAATAATATAGATTGAAACCTAGTATAAGTTCATGTTTCATAAGAATATGATTTGACAAGGTGATGTTCATGAGAAAAACATAGTGCAAATACACACACACACACACATAGTCACAATCTTGTTCCAAGAAGAAAGAGAGGGGTGTTATGAATCTAATCAATGAAAGATATCATAATACACCTATATCAAGCACACTATGTGTTATAAATAAGAATATATTCCACAATTATAAAGTGTTGTGACACTCCATTCACATGCAATATGGAATTTTATGACTACAAGAAATAATAAGAAACTATTGTGAGTGTTACCTTGTTTCCTAGTGACAATGTTTCTTCTCAAGAAAGGATTGTAAATGAGATCATACCACTGACTAAATATGTCACGTCTAAGGGTGGTGAAACTCCAATAAAAAAATGTAATTTTGATAGACACTCCACCCCATTTCATGTACGATAATTTCTAGATCACAGTAGAGAAGCTAGAACATAGGGAACCAATTGCCATGCATGGTGAAGATAAAAAATATTTTGACAAATAGGTGATCACATCTAGAATAAATACACAATAAAAAATAAAATATGACAATCATGTAATATATTTTTTTTATAGTCCATTCATACTTTCAAATATTATAATCATGTTTCTTATGATGACATTGAATGTTAGATGGAATCATCATTTTTCTCAAAGATCTATAGAAAAGGGTAAGGATGTTGTTCTCTTTGATGTGAATCAAATTTATGATTCTTTAATTCTTTGAATGATACTTTTCACAGTATACCAGCCTCACATACCAATTTCAAGTTCTCAGGTGAAATGTTTTGGATAGCATAGCATATAATTATGTAGGATCCAATGATCCTTTTCCAAACTAATAACTTTGAATCTTTATGGAGTATGCACAAAAGAATACTTAAAAAGTTGGGAAATCATATCAGTTCTAATATGTTGAGAAAAGTGGATATTAAAGGTATCACTTAGCTATCTATAAATATCAAATTGAAGTTCCTACTCCTAAATAATTAATGCCAATTTTCTTCAAATTCAGTTCTATGTGTTAATGCAAGGTTAATAGTTTAGCTTGAAACCAAGGAGGTGGAATTCAATACCATGTATAATTTACAAAGGTTGTTCTCTTCCTGATTGAGCATAATATTATATTACTTGTGGCAATAAAATATTCATCAAATTCACCATTTCCATAACACCACTAACTTCAAAATTATTATCGATGCCCAAATACCCATTAGATGGTCCCCATGCACAATATGTTGTTATGGGGTAAACCCACACTAATTTTGAGGTACCTATTGTTTAGAATTTCAAATATAAGAAGATGAATCCACAAGATGTGGAAAGAAAGAATTCATGGATAGAACAACCCCATTTATATTTTGAGTCTCCTCTTGTACATAAGAAATAATTGAGTGGAATGAATTGTTTATGAGGATTATTGTTGAACCATATCATTGCTACTATATTATCCTTTTTTTTACATGTGCTTAGAAAGGAAGTTCCATTCAAGAAGAAGATTCAATGGTGGATTAAGGGCTCAAGGGAAAGTGATGATAACATTGCTTCAAGAAATCAAGGATTAAGTTTAGAATCGATATCACAACAAAGGATATGCATGTGCATGAATTGTGAATTTTGAGTAACCTAAATTAATGGAAGATAACATGTGAAATGGTGGAAGGTGGAATTTCACAAAAGAATATTTGGTCTCAAGAAGTTGGAGAAATTTGCATGGATGTCTTAAGAGTGAAGATATGGGAATATTACATGAAAATTTCTTGTCCATCATACCCTTGCACCAAGGCCAACTCATAAGGAGTCTCTATATGATTGGATGTGTAAGTCTTGTGCAAAATTTGTCATCTATTCCATTGAAATATAATGTGGAGTCCAATATCTCTAAACTTTAATCACATGCATCACAGGGACACAATCACTATAAAACTTGTGACTCCTAGTCTTATATTATTATATATCCTAACAATACTCAATGATCATGGAGTATCCAAGTCAGTAGAAACCTAGATTGCAAGAGATAAGGAAGTTAAATATAAAATATAAGGAATAGAGGGGTTCACCATTGCTAGTGAAAGAAATCTTCGCTTTTGTCTCAACCAATCAATCAACAGTCACATGCAAGCCAGGGAATAAGGGTGACCCGATAGATGAGAGGAAATCATGTATTTGAGAATATGACCCATATGGCCCATGTAATGACCCTCAATTACTAATTAATGAGACACATACAACCCATGGAATGAATTTCCCTAGTAGATTGGCTTTGTATGGGTTTTTATCAATCTATAGGCAACAAATTGAGACTTGAAAGACTAGAATATGGCTCATGGAAGTCATGGAAAAAAACAATGACGTTTTACTCTTTCCAACAACCAATTAGAGAATGAAATTAAAATTTGGAAACTCTCTACAATATTGTAACAACCGTATTATCTAATCCATTGATTCTACATCTGAGATATAAACCAATGACATGCATTCTAGAGATATTGGGATTCTTTAATGGCTAAGAGAAATGAATACATGAAGTAAAACTAAGAGAATTTACTTCAAATTAAACTTCACACCATTAAAAATTTGAAGAAAAGAGGAATCCAAGGCTCCTCAAGATGGGCCCTCTGTCTCTCTAAAGCTGAAATGGTTCATCACAATTTCTTTAAGTGTGAATATGTTTATTGTTTAAGTGTTAATATGTTTACTTAATATCTTCTATAATAAATTAAGTGTTAATATGATTACTATTTTGAGTTTAATAATCATATATCCACAACCAAAATATCCTACAATCCCTATATTAAAAACTTATTGTTGCAGCATAACTAGATTTTTAGTTAACCATGGTGGTCTTTGAAATAAGGACTATAAATACAAAGAAATAGTTATATTTTAAACCATTTGGTAACATAAAATGAAGGATCTAGATAAACAAATACACAAAGGAAGGTTTGCAGATAAAAAAAAAACATGAAGGCCAATGTGTTACCTCCAATATCTATACCAAATGATTTCTTCTAACTTCTTTGTGTAACCCTTTGCTTTTGTTTTCCAATCCTTCATAATCTTCTTCATGTCTTCTAATTTATATTGGGAGTCAAACTATCAACATAAGAAAACATTCAAATGTGTAAAATATTAAAATGTTCAATAAACAATAAAGTTATGACATATGAGGTCCCATTCAAGGTACTTGAAACATCTTCAAATTAAATAGTCATTAAAATGATTTGGATAAAATACCTCCCTTGATTGCAGCTCATCCATCATTATGTTTGTGTAATACTTGTAGTTCCAAATCATTCAACCTCCATAAATATCTATAAATTGAATACAACTAATATTAGTAGAATTATTTACTCTAAGATGCATTTTTATGAGAATGTCAAAACATACCTTGACAATGCTTCTAAGCACCTTATAAGCCTTCTTTTTGGACTAGCCCCTCAAACATGGATTTACTTGATGAGAAAAAAATAATAACGCAAAAAATATATAACTAAATAGAACTCCCAAATAATCTCCTCTTGGTTTCGATAATAATTTATTGGAGTCGTCTAACCTTGGAGAAAACCTCCCTTGATCTGAAGGAGAAACAACAAAGTCAACATTGACTATGTTGTTGCTTCGATGTATCGAGGAATGTTTTCTCCAAGATTAAATGACTCCAATAAATTATTCTCTACTTAACAGGGTCAACCAAGTGAAGGTGGAATATCCTATGGCCCCTTCCCCCCTCACATCACTCTCAATTCCCCACTAACCAATCTATATTCTACTAGAAAATATGCATTAGAAATATTCAAAATTGATAAAAAGTGATTTTAAAGATAAGAAATAAAGATAAGATAAAATAAGTGAAAAGTTGTTTGATTTCCTTTTCCTTTGAACATAATTACTACAAATTAATAGAATTGAATTTGTTGTATCTATCTATCCACATTTTACTAACCATATATATTTCATATTTAACTAACATAAGTACAATAAAGTATGAAAGAACACCTTCAAAGGAATATGTCATAAAAAATAGTTTTTATAAATGAGGTTTATCATCCAAAAAATGTTCCAAGTAAACTATATATATATGTATATCGATCTGTCTTATAATAATATTATACATCATTTTTTGTAGGCCTCTTATGTTCTTTCTAGTTCTTAATTAAATCATAAAATCCGCGTCTTCATTTTATGGGGGCTCTTCAATAGTTGATTGTGCTTGATTTCTCTCACACAGAGAATTCTCGATATCGTACTCATGGAGTGTAGGCCAATGTGAGAGGGAATCACCTACAAAAAAAAACATTAAATTTAGATGGTCAATTTTTAAATATCATTGAAGTAGTTTAGTGATATTAAAAAAAACCTATGCAATGTAATTATTTACCTAGTGCACTGGTTGGAAATGTTAGAATGGATTCCCTATATTGCTCTTCAGGTGTAGAATCCTCAAGTACGACATTCTCTTCCATTGAAATCACACAATTTATAAGGACACAATCATAAATGTATAAGTAAAAATAATTAGAAGTACAAAAGTTATAACTAAGAAATTATTAAGTATATTATTAGTACACATCCATATTACCGTTGTTGGCCTCATTCGTAGGAAAATCATGAGGCTGCACCCCACTAGAATGGAGCTACTCAGGAGCACCTTGTTGTGGAAACAATGCACTATCAATGCACTATTCTGCAGTAATAATGGGCTCATTGATAGTACTTTTCCCCTCATTAAAGCAAAGTAAGACGTTAAATTTATGGACGATATTAAACATGATTGTATTTTATAAGTAATGAAAGGATAATGTGAATTGATTTTTATTTACATTATCCTACAAACTGGATCCTAGGGTCATACCCATGCTTTTATGATGTTCAATGAAATCTTGATATTCATACCTGTAACCAATATGTAGGTATTCCTTTGTGGTTTTAGTTATGAAGTCACCGTCGTGCATT
Organism: Picea mariana; assembly: GCA_032191745.1. Lineage (NCBI taxonomy): Eukaryota > Viridiplantae > Streptophyta > Pinopsida > Pinales > Pinaceae > Picea > Picea mariana. Next base: position 51,612 of record JASDQU010586416.1, on the reverse strand, counting down.
GCATATTTTTAATGTTATTGGTTGAAATTACCCAAAATTTGGAAGGTGATAAAAATAATATTGTTAAGATGTTTGGGTACCTACAATTCATGATTGTAACTTCATATAGTCGCCCTGGCCTAGCTTGTGCTAGACATGTTTGGAAATCCTTTATTCGGTTGGCTTCGAAGTGAGACAACCTATCATAAAATGTTACAAGTATGTTATATGTCACACTTTTATTTAGATCTAAATAAAATCAAAGGTATTGAATTCAAAATGTAATTTACCTTGGAGTACCAATTGGTGTTTTTCCTTCTTTTGTTAATTTGTTTCCTTTACATCCTCAATGAGTGCCTTACACTCCCTCTTTGGAACCGTGGGAGGATGCTCATACCTAGGGTTGTTTTTCAAGTAAACCTCATACACACATCGCGTAAATTTTAAATATTGGCTAGCTAAGGAGGTGGTCACTTTTTTATTGAGGGTGTCTACTCCAAAGAGGCCTTCAATATAATCCATAAGTTCTTTTTTTTTGTTGGAATTATGAGAATTCCACCTAATGTGTATGGATGTCCCATAAATAATCAATACCTTTGTCTCCAAGTTCCTATGAAAATGTTTGTTTCCTATACGCAAGAAGATACGATCATTAATTTAAAAATAATAATCTAGATGATTTATGTTTGAGATAGACAACATGAAATAGTTAAAATATTAAAAACTACATGGGAGTCTTATTTTCCTTAATGGAATTCCATCCTTATTGACCATAAATGTGCATGGCAGAGTCCCCATGCTGGTAGCATGCCTTGCTCTAGGAAATGCAACCATATAATCCACATTATTAGGCTCATCTCTGTCACCACCTCCAGATCTTGACTATGTTGATGTCTAGGGATGCATGCCATGGATCCCATATAAAAGTGTGGAAGGTAGAGAAATAAATAGCCTAGTAGGTATACGAGGTCCCATGTTAGGAATATATGGTGTATGTACAACACCCTTACTACCAACATCGGGCCGAACAGGCTCCAAATAACTCTGTATAAGAAATAAAATGTTTTTTCATTTAGATAATGTAAAAGTAAAAAAACAAACTTTCATAATTGAACTTATGACACAAAAAAATTAACTTTATATTATGGTTATTACCTTATATATCCTAAGTTGTTTCATGATGAATGTGATCCTTTTTTTGACCTCTGGAGTTTGATCTTCAAGGTCTAATAAGCGAGTAAGTTCCTTGTTCACTTTAATGATATTTTTTTGTATTCTTACCATCAGGTCGAGGGATGAATACAACTCCTCCTCACTGGGAGAATCACGAGAATAATGGCCCGTAGACTACATATTTCAACAAAATAAATGTTATTTCAGTTATATAAAAAAATAAAATAACTAATAGCCACACAAATAAAATTATATAAAAAAAATAATAAAATTCACGTATAATGTAAGTCAAAAATTTTAATCGTTTACATGTTCTGTGGCTGGCCATTTTCCATGATCATCCTGCCAAATTATAATATAATTAGAACCCCAAAATATTTAAAAATAAATAAAGATTAAAAAAAAATGATTGTCACACAAATAAAATTCTATAAACAAATAATAAAATTAAAATTAAATGTAAATCAAAATTGTTAATTGTTTACATGTTAAAGATAAAAAAAATATAATTCAATATGTATATATTTGATTCAAATGGTAATTGATGCAAGAGAATCAGTCCAACCCAACAATGCACCATCTAGACAACACATCAAAGCACATTCAAAAAGGGGAGATGCAACAACCCTCTCATTTTTTCTCTCACTTTCAAATTTCAAATTGTAATTAAATGTTGTAAGGTTGGAAGAGCCACGTCGATGCCTTTGTATAGGTAGGAGATGAAGTCACCTTTAATGGTTGATAGGTTGATGAATATCTAGATCTGATTCAGGCTAGATGGCATTGATTGTAATTTGATGTAATAAATGAGAGTAGGTAGCTAGGAGGGAAAGGCTCAAGGAGCCCCTCTTTTGTAAAATATATTTATATCTAGAATTCATTAGACAAGGCTATAACATATTAGAATAGAGGAAGAGAAGAGAGATCTGAGACTTTGTCGCAGTCCGAGCTTTTGTACACATTATAAGCAAGAATTTATGTTAATGAAAAAAGAGAAGTTTTTCTTGCATGAGATTCTTTGTCTGGTTATCTGTGTGCTTATGAATGAATGTCATGTGCGTGTTATTTTATGTTGTAGATGTATGTTAGATTCCATATGCAAGTGATAGATAGACCTCTCTATCTTTCTGAGAGTTTTTTTATTTCAATTTGGGTTCTTTGTGGATTAATGAAAGGGGTTGCATGATAGAGTGTTGAGGACTTTGTGACCAGTGCAAAGAGTGCACATATGAGTTTTGTGGAATTCAATAAAGAACATGCTAGGAGGGAGCACTAGAGCAATCATAAACTCAAAGGAGAATACTCAAGGTTACTAAACACCTTAGAGGAAAGACTATGCAGAAGAGGGAATAGAGAGAAAACAAAATTACCAACGATTCTATAAAGTTCTGCTAGGTGGGCATCGAGAAAGTGCAAGGAGTGCATAAGCGAATCCTATTTTGACTTTTGTAAAAAAGGAAGTGTCTACAGATAAGATGCTTACAGAGTTACTGAATACTCTGCAAAGCTCAACAAGGAGTGCTTGAGAGGAAGTTTCCAAGAGGGCACTTGTATCTCTTCGAGGAACAAAAGGGACGAAGACCTTTGAGGTCCGAACAGTTAAAGCTCAAGGAGACAAAGTTGTTGAACACTCTGGAGGAATACCTATGCAAGGAGTGCACCAAGACAACACTCAGAGGAAGTATTGAAGACAACCATTTGAAGGCTAGTCGTAGCACGAGGAGTACATGCAGAGAGAACTTACTTCAAGTTCATAAGCTCAGGTGGAATAATACCTTTGCATACAGAGTTCCTATAGAAAGAAGCAGAAGACCGAGATACTTTGAGTTCCAAGCCACAGATAATCTCTAGAGAGATAGAGCAAATTTGCATGCAGAGCGCAAGTATGTGCAGGGATGAAGTCATGTTTCATTGACAAAGCTCAAGAGGTAAATCACAATGAGACCCAAAGTCATCAGGGCTCGTGGGAGGTAGATCGAAGGCCAAGCCTTCAAAGCATAGAAATATTCCAAGCCTAGGAAGAAATCCAAAGCTCGGGAGGAGGAGTGATAGTTGTCGTGGGATTGAGCAGAGGAAAAGATATGGAATGTTGGAAACCACGTCTAGACAATGAGAAGCGAGCACAAAAGGAGTTCAGATATGGATAGTTGGATCTAAGCACGTGGATCAACAACCATTGATATAGAGGTAAGGTGTACACACCTTTATCATTTGAAGGCAGATAGGAGAGTGGACTTTGTGAAGTCCCAAATTCTGAAACCATCATGACCGTCCATCGTCGGAGGACAGGTGGTGATAGATATGAAAGTTTGAAGAACCAAAATTCAAAATATTTTCAAGGGAAAGAGCCACAACGATCCTAACCATCCATCGGAAGGGACACACGATGAGAGATCATCATTTCACTGACTCGTGACTCGGGGAAGTCAAAGGGAAGACTTGTGAGGATTTGTGAAATCAGAGTTCACGATTTGATATGAGATGTCAGATCGAGGAAGGGTTTGGGTCGTCATATCTAAAGCATTGAGAGTTCGGACCTCAAGAGAATGGAGGTGAATCACATTGGGATTTTTCGATACATGAAATACCAATGCGCTCGGAGGTGGGCCCCATGGTTTGGATGGGGGTCATATGGAAAGAGGATAAGGTTAGAGCTAGCAAGTGCTAGGCCCCTATCAGGATTTCGAAGGTTGGGAGAGTCAAGGTGACTCACATGAAAATTCCTGACACATGAAATTGTGAAACATATTTTGATAGTCGTGCGGTCACAGCCGGTGATCGCGTGGAGGAGAAGCTTGAGCCCAATTCTTGTCCACACAAGCCAAGTTTCACAAGGACCTATGGATTTTTTCATGGGTTTCTAGCAGGGAATCAAAGAGCTAATCCATCATGATATCAGAGAAGATACAGTGATAGAGAGGTCAGTGAACCTTGTCAAGGTAGGGGGTCTGTGTCATGTGGTATCAAAGATGATTTTTTCATCTGTATATTTCAAGTGAAGGAGGTAAAGGAGATAGTTCAATACCATCATGTGGTATCAGAGCTGAACATTTGATATCCAAGTGAGCTCTAGGAGAATCTAGGAATGCTCCTAATTGCATAGTAAACAACAGACTTTCTAGGAGGGAAGGTAGAGGAAGAACATGGCTATTGAAGGCCATGAACATGGTCCAAGAGAAGACCACCAGAAGAAAAGAAAGGATGAGATAGACAAAGAGATAAGTGAGATAAGAGCGGAAATGGAGAAGCTTTCATTTAAAATGAAGCAGGATGCAAAGGTGAATTGGGTGTATGAGTGGCCCATGAAGAAGAAGGTGAAGTGGCCAGTTAAAAGATTGTTGGCTAGAGGACAACAAAGGATGTTGAGAGTGTGCCTGAGGTATGTTGAAAGCCTTAGAGGTGAAGAGGAAGTGGCTCACTTTTGTGAGCCAGAAATGGGGAAGAGTCTCAGTGATGATGAGGAGAAGAGATCAGAGAAGGGTCTCAGAAAATGCCAGGTGGGCAATGATGAAATTTCAAGTTTCTAGGTGGGCCATGAGATGGGATCACTGGAGGATCTCATAGACTGTCAGGAGGGTAGGGAAGAAATCCCAATTTTTCTAGTGGGCAAGGGAAGCGAGATGATATTGGTTGATGGTCTCATGAACTCAGAGGTGTGTTTAGATCAGGAAGGAGAGATGATGGAAAATTATTAGAAATACTTTTTGATCATTGGAGAAATTGAGATATTCCCACCAAATATCCTAGATGAGGCCAGAGCATGTGTCGTGGGTGCAAAAACAAAAGGACAGCTAGCAGATACTGTCAAAGAGAAATAAGAAATGGAGCAGACATCAGAATCTTCCACAACAGAAGAAGAGCATGAATTTGACCTCCTCACTCCATGGGAGAAGGAGTTGGAGATGTTGGAGGATTGATTGAACAATACAGAGCCAATATATGAGTTCCTTGAGAAGATAGTCATGAAGATCATAGGACAAGAGAATTTGACAAAATTTATCATAAATTTCAGCTAGGAAGCTGAGTAGGAGATGGCTGCAGCATTGAATCCTGTAGCAAAAAATGAAGTAGAATTCCAGTCTAGGGAGCAGCTGGAGGAAGCTGAAGATGAAACTGCAAGAGAAATGGCAGAAGAAAACCTGTCAGAAGGTGAAGCTGATTAGTAGCTCAGTGATGAGACTGCATAACTGAAGTCTACATCAGGATGGAAATCTAAGTCCATAAGAGATGGAGAAAATCACAAGGGGATCAAGTTGATCTACCCATCAAAGAGGAGGGAGTGTAGCAGAGAAGACTGCATAAAGAAATCAAGCCATTGGAACAACTGGATAGGGAGATATAAGAAATCAAAAGGATGATGTTGAGGTCAGCACATGAGACTACCAATGAGGAGAATATGAGAAGAAGGAAGCCTGGAAGAGCAGTAGGGAAGCAACAAAAACAACAACAAAGTAGTGGAGCAGATGGACAACTCCAAAGGATAGTTTGGGATCCAGGTGGATTTCAAAAGAGATAGGAATATCATGATAAGGAGCGAATGAATTGTTCGCAAAAGTGGAGTATGATGCAGGATCATCACTCCAAACCAACAACTTGCCAACTAGGCAGCACATTAAAGCGCATTCAAGAAGGGGAGAGGCGACAACCCTCTCATTTTTTCCCTCACTTTAAAATTTCAAATTGTAATTAAATGTTGTAAGGATGGAATAGCCACGTCGATGCATTTGTGTAGGCAGTAGATGAAGTCGCCTTTAATGGTTGACAGGTTGATGAAGATCAAGATACGATTATGGATAGATGGCATTGGTTGTAATTTGATGTAATTAATGAGCATAGGTAGCTTGGAGGGAAAGTCTTGAGGATCCCATCTTTTGTAAAAGATATTTGTATCTAGAATTCATTAGACAAGGCTAGAATAGAGGAAGAAAAGAGAGAGTCAAGACTCTATCGTAGTCCAAGCTTTTGTACACATTGTAACCGGGAATTTATGTTAATGAAAAAAGAGTAGTTTTTTCCTGAATGGGATTCTTTGTGTGGTTATCTCTGTTCTTATGAATGAATATCATGTGTGTGTTATTTTATTTTGTAAATGTATGTTAGATTCCATCTGCAGGTGATAGATAAACTTCTCTATATGTTTGAGAGTTTTCTGATTTCATTATGGGTTCTTTGTGGCTTAATACAAGGGGTTGCATGACAGAGTGTTGAGGACTCTATGAGCCAGTGTAAAGAGTGCACATATGAGTTCTGTGGAATTCAAGAAAGAACATGTTAGAAGGTAAAACTAGAGGAATCATAAAATTAAGGGATAATCCTCAAGGTTACTGAACACCTTGCATTAAAGACTGTGTAGAGGAGGGCATAGAGAGAAACCATAATTACTGAGGATTCTGTAAAGATCTTCCAGGTGGGAATCGAGCGAGTGCAAGGAGTGCACAGGTGAATTCTATTATGAATTATGTGAGAAAGGAAGTGTCTGTAGAGAAGACACTTACAAAGTTACTGAATACTCTGCAAAGTTCAGCAAGAAGTTCTTGAGCAGAAGTTTCCAAGAGGGCACTTCAATCTCTTCGAGGGATAGAAGGGACAGAGACCTTTGAGGTTTGAGGAGTTGAATCTCAAGGAGACAGAGTTGTTTAACACTCTGGAGGAATACCTATGGAAGGAGTGCACCAGGCCAACACTCAGATGAAGTGTTGAAGACATCCATATGAAGGCTATTCGTAACACGAGGAGTATGCATAGAGAGAACTTACTTCAAGTTCGTAGGATCAGGAGGAATATTACCTTTTCATACAGACTTCCTGTAGAAAGAAGAAGAAGGCTGATACACTTTGAAGTCCAAGCCACAGATAAGCTCAGGAGAGATAGTGGAAAGATGCACATAGGGCACAAGTATGCACAGGGCTAAAGTCATGTTTCATTGACAAAGCTCAGGAGGTAAAGAGCAGTGAGACCCAAACTCATAAGGGCTCACGGGAGGTAGATCGAAGGCCGAGCCTTCAAAGCATAGAAATCTTCCAAGTCTGGGAAGAAATACAAAGATCAAGAGGAGGAGAGATAGTTGTCATGGGATCGAGCAGAGGAAAATATATGGACCATTGGAAGCCACGTCCAGACAATGAGAAGCGAGCACAGGAGGAGATCAGATCTGGACCATTGGATCTGAGCGCGTGGATCAACAACCATTGATATAGAGGTAAGGTGAACACACCTTAACCATTTGAAGGCATATAGGAGAGTGGAATTTGTGAAGTCCCAAGTTTTGAAAACAGCAAGACCATCCATCATTGGAGGACAGGTGGCAGCAGATCTGAAAGTTTGAAGAACTGAACTTCGAAAGATTTAAAAGGGAAAGAGTCGCAACAATCCTAACCGTCCATCGGAAGGGACACGCGGTGAGATATCGACATTTCTCTGAATCGCGACTCAGGGAAGTCAAAGGGTAGACTTGTGAGGATTCACAAAATTGGATTTCGTGATTTGATCTAAGCCGTCAGATTGAGGAAAGATTTTGGACATCATATCTGAATCATTGGGAGTTCGGACCTTGGGAGAATGAAGGTGAATCACATCAAGAGTTCCTAATACATGAAATACTGACGTTCTTGGAGGTGGGCCCCAAGGTTTGGCTGGGGTTCATATGGAAAGAGGATAAGGGTGGAGCTATCAAGTTTTAGGCCCCTATCGGTATTTTGGAGGTTGAGAGAGTCGGGGTGACTCACATGCAAAGTCTCGACAAACGAAATCACGAAATGTATTTTGATAGGCGTGTGGTCACAGTTGGTGGTCGCGTGGAGGAGAATCTTGCGCCTAGTGCTTGTCTGTGCAAGCTGAGTTTCACAAGTACCTATGGATTTGTTCATGGGATTCCAGTAGGGAATCAAAGAGCCAATTCATCTTGAGATCAGAGAAGATCCAGTGACCGAGAGGTCAGTGGACCTTGCCGAGGTAGGGGGTTTGCGTCAGTAATCCACTAATAATAATTACCCTGGAGATATATTTTTTATTGTGCATACAACTACTATATTCCCTTTGTGTCCCTCATATATGAAATTTAGTTGTCTGTTTGTTGTCTCGGGTCATGTGATGTTTATAAACCTTGTAATATTGTTGGAAGTTTTAGGCCTTACATCAATATAGATATTTGGTCCCTTATTTTTATCGTTGTTTATTATTTGTATATAATTTGCGACGAGTGCATATCTTCACATACTTCACATGTACCAGAACAACCACATACAATCACTATAATTGTAACATGGTTCAATGTAGTCCATCAATTCAGTTACTGTATTGTATTTTACAGTTAGTCCATCCATGGAAAATAACCCCAGGCCATGTAGGGAGGATGGTTGAATGTGATACGTCCTATTGTTGACAATGAGGTCGGTGTCCAATGGAGGCAGTTCCATAGGTACACATTTTTTCACCAGATACTTATACCTGAGTGGGATCTTTATGTATTCTATGATCTCATCATCATAAGTGCATGATCCTCCTTTGGGAAGAAAAAATTCCATGCGTCTACGAAATTTTATTATGACCTTTTCACCTTTGGTCGTTGTTGATGTATCAAATCTACTAGATGCAGTCACATTTCCCTTTGTTTGTCCTGAGCTTCCCTCACTCGAGGAAGAAATATCTGTCAGGTACCTATTTAGTTGTACCTTCAATCGAATGAATCAAATATATTGTTAGATAGGATTGTAAGAATATAGTGAGATATCTAAAATGAGACAATGAACACATCACCTTCTACACTAAGATATAGAAACAATTTCATATGTGGAAACATAATACATTTGGGGCACTTGGCCGCTACATATTTTTATGCATGTTTCTCCATTAATGATATGATACATATTTTTATGGATGTTTCTCCATTAAGGGTAGCTTTTGCATTTTCAATAATGGAATTTAAAGGTATTTAAATTTTCAAACCATTATGAAATGACTCAATTTTTCAGCCAAACCCCACCCATAGCCTTACAACATTGATTAGATCTAGTATGGGAAGGACATACACATTAATAGGAAATGTATTTCCATTCGACTATCAATCCCAAGAAAGATGAATTGGCAAGCAATAATGAAACCCTGGATATATGTTACACAATATTGGCTCATCCTTCTTGTGGGAGTGTGATCTGAAGGGATCTAGGGAGGCCTGAGGATAACCCAGAATTCTCAAAAGTTCCTCCAGAAGCTCAGAATGGCCTTAGCAGGTGGAGAAAAGGAAAAAAATTCAAAGTCCTAATAACTTAGCAAAATTGGCATCATCGCGAAGAGTGCGTCGCAAGATTTCACATGGCATAAGAGGTTCGTCAAACAGAGTTATGGATTGAAAGATATTCATGGTCAAAGTTTTGGTCAACCTAGCCCAGTCAATAGGGATGAGTCATCATCCGTACTACTAACATAGAATCAGTATAGATGATATGATAATTTGTATAGGGTACGTGGCATACATAGAGGATGACATGTGTAATGATGACATCAGCATGACATTAGTATGATGATGTGGCAACACCAGAAGCTTCCACGTGTCACCCATTTTTGGCATTTTCCAGTCGGTCTGTGGACCAATGGAAAAGTTGCACGTGGTAATCTGTAAAATCACATAGAAGGATGTATAGGACGTGGAAGACACATGACATTCGTACAGCCACCTGGAAGGTGACGTGGAAGGATGACTAGACAGGAGGTGGCATGGCATTTACTGTGTATGTAGATGATGTGGGCCAATGAATGGCCACCACATGGCCCAGTTAAGGGCTGCCATGTGGCAACGGGAAAATTCCCAATGAGGGCTCGTAACCAAAATTTCAAATTTAAGAAAGGCCGACCCACCAAATCTAGCAGAGGTTCCACCAAATCTAGTGGTCGACCTTCGTTATAACCAGCTCCGACAAATCTAAAAGATGGAATCCAAACTTGGTGGTTGTTATCCATCATATATATATATATTGTTGTAACTACAAGACAAAATGGGGAGGCCCATGGGATTGACCCCGTAACCTCCCCAACCAAACGCTTTAACATAACCTCTGCCAACCGTTGGGCCAAATGACTAGGTTGGATAGTCCGCCCGCATTTAAATTTAAATACCCAGTTTACCAATGGATGAGAAGAGGGCGCTCGATGGTACGAACAGATATGGTTTACGAGGTGAGTGCAGAGAATTAATTTCATATTGTAGGCACAAAAACCGAGACGATATTTCTCTTGGGCCTGGGAGTGCAAGAGTCAAATTGAGGCATGGACACAGTCATTTTTGGGTAATTTGACACCAC
>JASDQU010586416.1:11640-33056 GCA_032191745.1 Picea mariana | reverse complement strand
TCTCCTGCTTCATGGCCATCAACTGCTCTTCAAGAGCAATGTTCACATTTCTGTCTTCACACATCTCTTTCATCAAATCTCTCATAGTTAGAATCTCTTCTTTGTCAAAGAATTTAGATAATGAAAATGTATGAAAACTATCAATGCTTGAAGCTTCCTCCATCCTTGGAAGATATCCAACTTCAACACAAAACTTGCACAAAAACCAGTAGCTAAATCTCAAGCTATCAATGGCAAACACATGAGAAAAACAAACTATGCTCTGATACCACCTAATCTGAAAATAGAAGGATGATGTGTTACGCTATGCAAGCACCCTCTACTTCATTAAAATAAACTTTATATGACCTTGCTGCATGTGTATAAATATGCAATATAGATTATGTGCTAAGTTTATTCATATTCCTTTAAATGTTCATGTATGAGGAAATGTTCTTTGTGAATGGTTAAATATGTATTTTAAATAAATACACAACAACACAACTTGCAACAAATAAACCATCAAACTCAGAACAATCACAACATGATAAAGGAGTTCACCCCCCTCCGGGCTATATCTCCTTGAGCCTCCATCAATGGACTTGGCTCTCTGGGATTAATTTGTCAAAAGTTCTTTTACAAGCTGCTGCTCAACTCCAATGGAAAAACAGACTGTACCATTGGGATCATAACACATAAAAACCCCAAAAATGACTAATAGAACTCTGAAAACGGATCATGGCTCATCTGGGCATGACCTCTTCTACATGTGGCCATAAGCTTCCCTAAGCTTCTCTTTGGAAAAAACACTTGTACAAGTCCTCAAAAGCCTCTAAAACCTGTCCCAATGTGTTCAGAGCATAAAAATTATCCAAAAATGATTATTCAATCACAGAAAACAAACATAGGCTCACCAAAACATGTCTTCGATCAATGAGGGTTTCAAGCTCCCTAGAGCTTGCTGAAACTTCAATGGTGAAAAACTTGTAGAAGAAGTCTTCAAATGGCCTTGATAATAGTGCCAATGGATTCAAGACGTCCAAAAACCCCTATCTGGGCTTTTACGGCACCTCAATCGGCCAAAAGATGAAGAAGTTAGGCCTCCTCCATTTTCCTCCTTCAAGCTTGATGTCTCTGCATCTACAAAATGCACCCTTTGTGCTCTGAACCAAGAAAACGCTCCCAAAATGCGTTAAAACCCAACACCGGGTGCAACTGTGCCAATGGTGCAAATCGTAGAATGGTTAAGGGTGCACCAACCCCTAACCGCCTAGGCACCTAGGCATATGAAGGTCATGTGACTATGCTCTAGGGTAAAAAGAGCGAAACGGTTACAACCGCACCAACTTCTCGCTCCGATCATGGTCACATGGTATATAATATAGAACCACGGGCTATACCAAAAACCCACACCAACCATGTGCATAGGTATAACATATGGTTATATGTGTTGATACAAAGGACCGTGTGCTGGGGCTAAGCCCCGACCTGACCCCCATCCAATGGTTACATAGCACAAATTTAAATATATTCAAACGTACATTCTTAATAAGAAACACAAGGTAGTGCAACGGTCGGCGGATGTTTGTGAAGGCTTACATAGTGGGGGAGGTCCGGGGGTCTAACCCCGTGGACTCCCAAAACAATTTTGATCAAACAACCAAAAAGACCAATACCGGGGTGCCACATGGCATCCCATGATTGGGCCATGTGGCACCCAATCATTTGCCCAATAACTGCCACGTGTCGAGATGTCATTCGACCAACTGTCAACCAACATATGCTTTCCATGTCACCACATGCCATGTCATTGTATGTTCACCATGTCAGCATGTATGGTCAAGCCACATCAGCGTACGATCATGCCATGTCAGCATCCATACGGACTGTACGGACTGCCCAGTCAGCGTCCTTTTTTTTACATGTTTGACGATTCGAACAGATCACAATATCTCTCACTCCTGACATCCGTTTGAAACAAAATGAGTTGCGTTGGATTTGTGATCATGAGGTCTACGCTCTCATCCTTTTTGAAGCAATTCTGAGAATGTTGATTTTTGAGCTAAAATTTGACCCCTAGTCCAGATTTTGATCAGCAAGCCTCCTCGTTGACTGCACACAGATTTGGACCATCTCGAGATGTGACTGAAAAAGGAACCAAGCATAGAGATGACTTGGTGAATACGAAGTTATTACCATCCATCCTACCTGATTACATCCCACCCCTGACCGGTGTAGTGAGTCACGACTGTGTCCTGAGGGACTTCGACTACATCATCATCACTGTGTATCTCTTGAAGGGGATACACGTAGTAAGACCACAACTAGAGAGGATTCCAACCTTGAATATTAGCGACTATAACCTAGGACACCGTAAGAGCTATGGAATGCTCACACCTCAAAAATATCTAACCAAGACAAAGGGAAAGAAGATGAAGATCATCCCTCAACCATGGACCATGAACCTCACACAGTCCACCCTTTTGAATGTAATGAAGATTCCACATTTTGGGAGACACTAGGAGCTTAACGCCTGCATTAATATACTGCTGTCATGATTTCACGGTAGATATCTGTGGTTGGACAGACATATCACTGTCGATACGATGTTGATCCATAAGATCACTGGACTAATCATGCATGGACCAAACCCACAAGACTTCTACCCAGGAAAAGTTGCAGACCACGCCTTGGCACAAACGATTAAAGAAACATACGGTGATGTTGAGAAGGGGACGCGAGGCTACAAGGTATCCTCCATCTAGAATGGAACAGTGCACCTAGCATGCCAATTAATTGTAGGAAATCTAGTAAGAAAGAACAGACCCATGTAGGTTACAGGGTTTGTCGTTGACCTCGTAGGGAAATGCGTGGAAGGCCTACAGATGAACTGGGTGAAGTACCTAGTTAACCAGTTCAAAATGGATTTCCACGAAGCTGAGGATTAGGGATATGAGTTTCACTTCAGGTGGCTCCTGATCCTCATCGTGTTTACTGCTTGGGAGATTCTGGAAGGTGTGACCTTCCTTGAGATCGAGCCATTTGAGCCGCTTGCTGTGAAGTTCACCTTGCTCTGGTATTCGAGTGACATGGGAAAGAAGTGGTAGTCAAACGCGGTATTTCATACCTATTACCTACATCTTAGGTGGGATATTGATTCCTTCCCTCATATGACACTGAACACCCTGGACAAATTCAATATTCTTATGAAGTTCCGCACAGATAGTCATTCTATTTACATCACTGCACGCGCCGATGAAAGAAAAGAATAAATTTAGTAATACTACAAGCTCACTATAGAGGACCTGGAATAAATCATTAAATATTGGCCTGCAGAACTCATTATCCCTGCTGACCCCACAGAGCTATCTGACCTGGACCTCATTGGAAATCCGGTGGTTACTTGCGAAGAGTATGATGCCCCAAGAAGTGGTAGGAAGACAAAGAAGAAATATGTATAGGAAGTAAAAAAATCATCAGAAGAGACTACATCTTAGTCACCTAGCAGAGGAGGTGATGACGAAGTGAACAAAGAGGAAAAAGAACAAGAAGAAGATAAGAAAGGCGAAGTAACACCGCCAAAAAACCTCGCTGATGATACCGATCCATCTAAGAAAAGGAAGGTTTCCCCCATGAAACCTTCATCGCAGAAGAAGTCCAAATCCAATAAGCCAAAGATGCAGAATGTATTCATGGTCGATGACTTTGAATTCATTATTTCATCTATAGGAGATGCCTCATAATAGATTTTGCAAAGAAATGAAGAAAAACAAGAAGCCATGTATGAGAGAATTGAAGTAGAACTAAGTGGTGTACAATAAGCCCTTTATTTGAGTTGCGCAATGTCCACTATGCCCCCTTCATTAGAAGAACTAGAGTTGGGAGATGAGCCTACTCAAATCCATATACTAGCATATGTGACTGAAACTCGCCTTCATCGAGCACAAGCTGAGAAAGAACAGGCCATAGTGGCCTTAAAACAAGCACAAGAGGAAGTTATATGATGCAAACCCCCAAACCCTCAGGCCGAGATCTGTGCAGGATCATTCTAAATCTGCCCTCCTGAGTCTAATTGACTCTTTGATTTCCCCACAAGGAAACACACACACACACACACAATGGTGTTCTTCCACAGATACTTATGAGTGTGCCCACCTGATTAAACACAAGGCATCACCCAAATCTCCTTGACCACAATAAATTTGTGCCCTTCACTAATTCAGGACTTCAGGTTTTGCGATATCACGATTTCCATTGTCAAGGTTTCAGCCCCTTAACCCACCGAAAACCCAAAATGCTGAAACTTGAAATGTCTGGCCGTGTCCTCCTCCAAGCCTGTATCGCGTTCCACGACTTCGGGAATTCCAGAGCAAGGAACACTGATCCCTTGTCTTCTAAAGTGCTGAAATGTCGAAATTCACCCCAACGTTTTATCGCGACTCACGACTTTAGGATTTTCACTCCACTATGTCCCGACTCCTTGTCAACAGAACCTCCGAAACACCAAAATCCAAACTTCCAAATTTTCAAAAATTCAGCTCCTTGCCTTCTCATGCAATAATCCAGTTCACGCTTCAGGAGTTCGAGCGACCAAGGGTTTTGGCTTGCACTCTAGACTTACAACCTTCGATTTGCCGAAATGATCCTGACGGCTCCACTATCACGATTAGTGGTCCATGTTGAGTCTTACCACCCGGAGGGTAGATTCATCTGACACTTAACCTCCTTGCAGCTTCACTGAATCCCATAGTCCTCGCGACTTCGTGAGTTCTCCACAAAGAATTCCAACCACTCATTCCTTCCTTGAAGATTTCTACGAAATGAACCAGTGTTCCTCGTCTGAACTTGGCTTCTGCAAAGCAATTTCACTCTGTCTCTCTTTGAACACTTCAAAGGTGCTAACCCTTCTGAGATTTTACTTACAAACTTGAGTCTCAGAGGACTCCTTCACACACTCCTTGTGGGAATCTTTCAAATACTTCTAAGTATTTGATTCTTCAACTCTGTGCACCCTCTGCAACAATAGTCCTTTACCTTTCAATCTTAGTTGATAAGTTTAAAGCCTCGACTAGCCTGCGCACACCTTGCACGGCTTCTGTGCTTCACCTGTACTTTTGCTAGAATGAGAATAATGGTATCTCTCCTAAGCTTTCTGAGATAAAACTCAGAATCTTTTTCAACGCACACCTTGCAGACGTTTCATTGCACTCCTTGCAGGAACTTCTATCACTCAGGAAAATAAACAATTGAAACTCATTCTCTCTCTCAAACTTCAAACATTCAACATGAAATCATACATACACAGCATAGCCTCATAACAAAATGTATAACAGAGAGAATAAAACAACCATAAGTATATCATTCACCATGTATAAAAAAAAAACATCATAACACCATGAAATCTGAGTCAAAGCTCCATATATTAACTCAAGTGCTTTTGTACATGGGTTCTTCTCTTCAACTCTCTACTACAACTCTCTCCTTCTATCCTGTGCTAATGTGTTAATGATCTAAAGATACAAAGACAAGGGTGTTTATATTCTTTTTCCCTCCTCCTCTTCTAAACTATCTAATCTATAATTCAAATCTACCTACTTTCATTAACTAAGCTTAAATGCCTTTTACATTGACAGATGAGAGAAAATCGCTCATGATCTGTTTACAACAACCATACATAAATGCAAGTATGCTTCTAGCTATTACATTTATATATGCTTATTAATCTTTCAAAACATTTCAAAACATGAAAAATGTGTTGGCGCTTTTCCTAGCTAGCTTCCGCATCCATGCTTGCTTGGCTGCTGACGATGCTTCTGCATCATAATCTCTTGCTCAAAAAAATTCATGAACTCCTATTCATGAGCTCTTGCATGGTCTATCCATGCTTATGAATTTCTACTTCATCCTCCCAACTACCATATTCAATTGGATGTCCCTTCCATTTTACCAAGTATTCAAAATACTCCTTCCTCCTGGTCTTTTTGCTAATCCTCTTGTCAATTATGCTTTCCATCTGTGGATTTTCAACTACATGCATCTGTTTTGTCCATTGAACTTCTTTCTATTCCTCCTCTGCTCCTATTTCTTCAGCTCAGTAAGGGTACAAATATGCCATGTTGAATATCGGTGAAATTTCGATCCCATTGGGTAATTCAATCTCGTATGAGTTTGCCCCAAATTTCTTTACGACCTTGCATGGTCCAATCTTTTTCATCTTCAGTTTGTTATATGTTCCTCTTGGGAAGATCTCCTTCCTCAAATGTGCAAGGATCAGATCACCAACTTCAAATTGAAGTTCTCACTTGTGTTGATCTGATCTGTGATTGTAATCTTGATTTGAATTCTACAATCGTTCCTTAATTCAGCTGTGAATCTCCTTCATTGCTTCTGCAAAGTCCTCTGCACTAGCACTTCTGGATTCATTTTGTTCTGAATATTTCAATTCATAAACTCACCTTGGCTACATTCCATATACAATCTGAAATGGACTCTGCCCTGTGATTCTATTGAGTGTGTCATTGTAAGCAAGTTTTGCCTGTGGCAGAATATGATCCCACTGACTGTGGTGTTCAGTCACTAGGCTCCTCATAAAATTCCCCAAGCTCCTATTCAAAACTTATGTCTGTCCATCCATCTAAGGATGATACGCTAAGATAAATGAAAAACTTGTTCCCAGCTTCTTCCATAAAGTCCTCTAGAAATGTCCCACGAACTTGGTATCTTGATCAGAAACAATAATCCTTGGCAAGTTGTGAAGTATGACAACTTCCTTGAAAAACAGGTTCGCAATATGAGTTGCGTCACTGGTTTTCTGGCATGGTATGAAATGTGCCATATTTGAAAATTTGTCTACTACCACAAAGATCGAATCATAGCTTCTCTTTGTTCTTGGAAGTCCCAATATAAAATACATTCTCACTGCATCCCACGGCCTCTCAGGTATGGGTAATGGCTGGTATAACCCTGCATTCTGACTTTTCCCTTTTGTGTGCTGACAAATCCTACATCTGTCCACAAATTTCTTAACATTTGTCCTCATCCCTGGCAAAAAATATGAGCCATTAAAATTTGAGAACATCTTATCATGACCGAAGTATCCGGCCAATCCTCCATTGTGCTTTTCCTTCAGCAAATTCACCCTCATGGAACATTTTGGAACACATAGTTGATTTCCCCTGAACAATAATCCATCCTAGATCATGTATTCAATCCATTGGGTTCTGTCCCTGAGAACTGGATTCTCAGACGCCTCATATGCTTCCTTAAAATATGGATCATCCCTGTACATTTCTTTGAGGTTATCAAAACCCAAAGTTTTGACTCTGAATTCCTGCGTAAGAAAACATTTCTTGCTCAAAGCATCAACAACTTTGTTAGCAGTTCCATAAATATGCTTAGTCACAAAAGTAAAATTCTGCATGAATTCCACCCATTTAGCATGTTTTTGGTTCAACTTCTCCTCTTGAGTCATGAATTGTAAAGCATGATTATCACTGTACAAAACAAACTCCTTGGGAACCAAATAGTGCCTCCATTTCTTCAGCGCTTGTATGACCGCATAGAATTCCTTGTCAAATGTGGAGTACTTAACCTTCGCTTCATTCAATTTTTCACTGAAGTATGTGATCAATCTGTCATCTTGGCTCAAGACCGCTCCTATTGCAAATCCACTCACGTCACACTTGACGTGGAATGTCTTGCTGAAATCTAGAAAAACCAAAATTGGCTGCTCATTGATCTTCTTCTTCAGTAGGTTGAAACTCTTCTCTGCTTCCTCTGTCCAGTGAAAAGATTTATGTCTTTTCTTCACTATATCCATCATTGGTGCACTAATCCCACTGAAGTTTCGTATGAATTTCCTATAGAATCTATCCAAACCATGAAAGCTTCGAACTTCAAATACACTCTTTGGCGATGGCCAATTCTTAATCGCATTTACCTTTTCCGGATCCATCTTCATCTCATTTGCAGAGATAAAAAGACCCAAATAAATGAGTTTTGTCCTCATAAATGATGATTTATTCATATTAATCATCAATTTCTCTGCTGTAATCTCTTCATCACTACGGCTAAATGCTTTAAGTTCTCTACTTTTGTCTTGCTGAAAATTAATATATCGTTAAGATATACAATGAAAAATTTCCCAATGAAATCCTTCAGGAATTTGTTCATCAACCTCATGAAAGTATTGCGTGAATTTGTTAAACCAAATGGAATGAAAATCCATTCATATAGCCCCTCATTCATCTTGAATGTTGTCTTCCATTCATCACCTTCTCTCATACGAATTTGATGATATCCGCTTTTCAAATCAATTTTTGAAGAAAATCTTGCTCCACCCAAGAAATCCATCAAATCGTCCATCCTTGGTAATGGAAATCTATATATGATGGTAATCTTATTGATCACCCTTGAGTTTGTACACATTCTCTAGCCTCCATCTTTCTTTGGGCTGAGCATTGTTGGAACAATGCATGGACTCAAGCTCTCTCTAATCAATCCTTTGTCCATTAAGTCCTGGACCTGCCTCTTGACTTGTTCATTCTTCTGCGGCATCAATATGTATGCTTCTTTGTTTGGTAAACTAGCTCCAGGTATAAGATCAATGTGATGGCTTATACTCCTGATCGGTGGCAACGAACAAGGTATTCCGTCCACTACTATATCAGCGAACTCTTCCAACAACTTCTGGATTTCCTCTGGTAAATCATCCACTCTTGTACTAGTCAAAACAATTCTAGGCTTCTTGACCACAATAAATTGTGTGTCTTCCTTATTCTTAACCTCATTAAGAAGTTCCTTCCCACTCATGAGAAGTACAGTTTTTCTCACCTCTAGTTTCACTTCTTTCTCCTTGATCAACAGCAACATGTGCGTTCACCCATTTTTCTCCAGGGTGTATGTGTTCTTTCTCCCATCATGAATCATATTCCTGTCATATTTCCACGGTCTACCCAGCAATAGATGACAAACATCCATGGGAATGACATCACATAATATTTCATCCTTATATCCTCCTATTTTAAATTCAACTAAACATTTACATTTACATTGTTTTGTAGCCATGAAACTTTGTATGAGCTTGGATGTATGATAGTCTTCAACTCTAGCTTTTCTACCATCTCTATATAAATGAGATTGTCTATTATACCATTGTCCATGATGACTTTTCATACTTTGTCTTTTGTTTTGCAAGCAGTCCAAAACAGACTGTTCCTTTGGGCTGGGTTCTCTGCCTCCTTTTCTAGTGTTAAGATAACTTTCCTCATCATTAAGGATCTTCCACCCTCAACATCTTCTGCCTCAAAATTCCATCCTTTAGCTTCGAAACTGTGAGTCTCACCACCTTCTTTCTTTAGGTATAGACACTCATAATATTTATGTCCGTTTTTCCCACAGACAAAACATTTCACTTCACCTCCTCTACCTCTTCCTCTTCCTCTAGCTCGAGGAAAAGTATTTCTATCAGCATACTGCCCTCTCTGTGAGCTTCCTTCTCTCTCAGTTTGAGTTTGAGGTTTCTTCACCTCTTCTTTAAATTTTTGAGTTCTATCTTGGGCAATTGTTTTTCCTTTGGCTTGACTTCTGCCTTGGCCTCTTTGACTTTTCTTTTGGCTCAGCTTCTCTTCAGCTTTCAGAGCCATCTAGTAAGAATATTCTACATTCCAAAGGGTCATCATGCTCATCTCATCTTGAATGTCATATCATAGACCATTCATGTACCTGGCAACCTTTCATCATCACTTTCCTGATGACCTGCTTTGATGTTTATCTTGTAGAATTCTTCAGTGTATTCTTTCACTAACATCACCTTTTTTCTTAAATTCCGCATCCTTCGAAATAGAGTAATTTGATAATCCTTGGGTATAAATTTGGCCTTCATCTTCGCAACCATTCTATCCCATCTTTTGATTTTCTGCTTGCCTTTGCAGCGTCTGTAAGCCTGTAGTTCATCCCACCATAGTGTTGCATGCCACTTAAGTCTAGTGACAACATGTTTGACCTTCTTATCTTCCTCAACATCCTCATAGTCAAAGTATTTATCCAGATCTCTAATCCAGTCTAGAAGCTCTTCAACATCCAGGTTTCCCTCATACACTAGAATGCCCATTTTTTCTCTAGCGCCTATCCTTGCAACAACCTTGAATAGGCATTCATCTGCAACATCTTTGACCGAAACTTCTCTTTCGTGTCCATCTTCATTTTCAATTTCATCCTTGCTGATATCCCTAGCGTCAACTATATGCCTCTGTGCTGCTTCCATGGCATCAAGCCTGGCATGTAGTTGCGCATTTCCCTCTCCACTGTTGGATCAGGCATTGGAGTATCTCTTATTCTCGATGGCATGGTTGTAAAATGTTCCACTTTTCTCTGCTACAGAAATTAAAGACTTGTTCTGTAGCTCTGATACCACTTGATGCAGACCCCCAAACTCTGAGGCTGAGATCCACGCAGGATCATTCTAAATATTCCCTCCTGAGTCTGATTGACTCTTTGATTTCCCCATAGGGAAACACACACACACACAATGGTGTTCCTCCACAAGTCCTTATGAGTGTACCCACATGATTAAACACAAGGCATCACCCAAGTCTCCTTGACCACAATAAAGTCATGCCCTTTGCTAATTTGGGACTTCAGGTTTTGCGATATCATGATTTCCGTTGTCGAGGTTTCCGACCCCTTAACCCGCCAAAAACCCAAAATGATGAAACCCAAAATGTTTGGCTGCATCCTCCTCCATGCCTGTATTGCGTTCCGTGACTTCGGGAATTCCAGAGCAAGGAACCCCGATCCCTTGTCTTCTAAAGTGCTGAAATGCCGAAATTCACCCTAACATT
This sequence comes from Picea mariana, assembly GCA_032191745.1. NCBI lineage: Eukaryota > Viridiplantae > Streptophyta > Pinopsida > Pinales > Pinaceae > Picea > Picea mariana. The sequence continues at coordinate 22,236 of JASDQU010586416.1, read as the reverse complement.
CTGTCGCGACTCGCGGCTTCAGGATTTTCACTCCAGTATGTCCTAACTCCTTGTCAAAAGAACCTCCGAAACACCGAAATCCAAGCTTATGAATTTCTTGAAATTCATCTCCTTGCCTTCTCACATGATAATCAAGTTCGCACTTCAGGAGTTCGAGCGACCAAGGGTTTTGGCTCGCACTCCGGACTTACAACCTCTGATTTGCCGAAATGATCCTGGCAGCTCCACTATCATGATTAACGTTCCACATTGAGTCTTATCTCCTAGACGATGGATTCATCTGACACTTAATCTCCTTTCAGCTTCACTGAATCCCATGGTCCTCGCAACTTCGCAAGTTCTCCACAGAGAATTCCAACCACTCATTCCTTCCTTGAAGACTTTTTTGAAATGAACTAGTGTTCCACGTCTGAACTTGGCTTCTGTAAAGGGATTTCACTCTATCTCTCTTTGAACACTTCAAAGGTGCTAACCCTTCTGATCTTTTACTTGCAAACTTGAGTCTCAGAAGGACTCCTGCACGCACTCTTTGCGGAAATCTTTCAAATACTTCTAAGTATTTGATTCTTCGACTCTGTGCACCCTCTGCAACAATAGTCCTTTACCTTTAAATCTTAGTTGATAAGTTTAAAGCCTCGACTATCCTATGCACACCTTGCACGACTTCTGTTCTTCACCTATACTTCTACTGGAATGAGAACAATGGTATCTCTCCTGAGATTTTTGAGATAAAACTCAGAATCTTTGTCAACGCACACCTTGCGGATGTTGCACTGCACTCCTTGCAGGAACTTCTCTCACTCAGGAAGAGAAAGAATTGAAACTCATTCTCTCTCTCTAACTTCAAACATTCAACATGAAATCATACATACACAACATAGCCTCATAAAAAAATGCAAAACAGAGAGAATAAAACAACCATAAGTATATCATTTACCATGTATAAACATAAAACATCATAACACCATGAAATCTGAGTCAAAGCTCCATATATTAACTCAAGTGTTCTGTACATGGGTTCTTCTATTCAACTCTCTATTACATCTCTCTCCTTCTATCTTGTGTTAATGTGTTAATGATCTAAAGATACAAAGATGAGGGTGTCTATATTCTTTTTCCCTCCTGCTCTTCTAAACTATCTAATACATAATTCAAATCTACCTACTTTCATTAACTGGGCTTAAATGCCTTTTACATTGACATATGAGATAAAATAGCTCACGATTTGTTTACAACAGCCAGAGATAAATTCAAGTACGCTTCTAGCTATTACATTTATATCCGCTTGTTAATCTTTCAAAACATTTCAAAATGTGTAAAATGTGTTGGAGCTTTTCCCAGCTGGCTTCCGCATCCATGCTTTCTTGGCTGCTGACGATGCTCCTGCATCATTATAGAACAACGTAGGATTGTGCAATAGGATAAGGATGCTCTCCAAGAAAAGTTTGAAGAAGAAAGAGCGCAGATCGAGAAGGAGAAAGAAAAGATTATCGCGGAGAAGGTTGGAGTAAAAGAAGCAGTCAATAGAGCACTTTGTTTTGTGATGGGATTGGAGCAGAAGGAGGGAGAACCAGTAGAAAACCAAGTACCATAGCTCGTAGAAACCATCCAACAGATTCAGTAGAGAATCACAGATCTGGAGCTAAGAACAGTGCCTAGTACTCTGTAGGATGTGTGAGATCAAAGAGAAGCGAATGCCCAAGGTGCAGTTGAAAGAATCAAGGTCCTCACCATGGAATGTAAACAACTGAGTGATCCTAGTGCCCAAAATTATGAGAGACTCACCAAGGATCATGAATTGAAGGCACTAGAGTCACAGCTCCAGGAAGAGAAGCAACAAGCAAAAAAAATACAGGTGCAGTTGAAGCCCCCGTCAGCCATTGAGAGGATGAAGTGATTGCAAGAATATCACATTTCCCAGCAGCAGGTTCACATCATTCAGATAAGAGTCATGGAAGTAGCTAAGAGGCTCCAACCAATACAGGACAAGGCTTGCCAAATTTTCATAGAGATCGAAGGTTGAGGAGCAGAACTAGAACAAGTCGTCACTGTAGATGAACAATGCTTGGAGGGACTTGTCAACAAAGAAATAATCCAAGAGTTCGTTGAGTAGGAGGTTGTGGAATAGTAATAGGTCGAAGCATCTCGAGTCAAGCTCGAGGATTTTGAGGCAGAATTAACTAGAGCAGAGTGACTCGGGACGCATCACAGGTGATTGTTGGGAGCTTGTTGGCCCTTGACCAATTTTTCAGGATCCTTGGTCATGTTTGAACTATTTTTTGGACTTCGATAGGCTGTCGAAGGCAGAGCGCAAGTTGAAGAGGAGATCGTGGGATATCGGCCCCTTTTAGGGACTTTTTGGGTTTTGGGATTATGTAATGGGTATGGGGATTTCGATCCATGGGTTCACCCATGCTTAGGCCCCTTTTGGTAATGTATAAATAGATTTCTAGGTGATGTAAGAAGTAGTGATGAGTGACAAGTGACTAACCAGTGCGCTAAGTGCTAAGTGGTAATTTCTTTGTGCATATGGTGTGAGGCTTGTAGAGCTGAGTGCAAGTGATTGTAAGAGACTATAGAAGGCTTTGTGTTCTAACTCAAGGAAGGAGGATCTAGCGAGGTGTGCAGATCTATTGTCCTCTACGGAGTATATTTTGAGGCTTTGTGCATGTAAGAAGATTGATCGAAGATAATAAGGAAGACGAAGAATTGGTGGACGTAGCCCCAGGGTGGGAGTGAACCATGTATATCTTGTGTTATGAATGCTTTGTGCTTTATGATTTCTTTCTTGTTTATATGTTTAGTGCAATGTTAGATGATAGATGAATCTGATATGATATCTTAGTGTTGAATAACGTGAATGAATGCTAGATATGATCTATAATTGGTATGCTTAGTGCTTGAACATATTGGATCTGTGTGAGTGTTGTGTTGATCTGTTGTTAGGGTTTATCTACGTAGTGAACTAAGGATGAATATCAATGAAATGTAACTGTTAAGCACTTTGTTAAGGTGTTACAATCACAGACTTGTGTCCCAGCTAAGGTTGTAGACACCTGAGTCCTACAACCACCCCTGACTCTACCTTGGGTGAGACTTCATCTGCTTCGTAGGTGTTTCCGAAAGGGATGGTAGTTAGGGTTTTGTTGGTGCACTATTGTAGCATTGAACACTAGGTTTACCCTTGTGCCAACATGCCTCCACATCTTATAGGTGCAGTTTTGACTGGTGCCTTCGCTGGTCCCAATGAAGCAATTATTGAAGCAGTTGGTGGTGGTTGGACATCGTTTCTAACATAAATAGAAAGCCCAGGAAAGGGTTGTCAGTTGGTTAGCTCATTTGTAGGCCCGTTCTGGAACATGATTGCGTTTGACTAAATTTCACGACTGACCAAAGACTGCATGCACTGTCTTCTAGGAAGCATGTAGATTTAACTTCTTCAATGTAATGACTCGAGCCTACTGCTGCATTTTTTCTCTGAGTATATAAGAGTCATTCTCATATTTTTTTAGTTTAGATGGTAGAGCTATGCTTCCGATTGTAAAAGTTTTGATGAGGCCTTTGGTTCTCTGGTTGTGTATTATCACTTGATACTTCTTGTTTAATGGCAGTGAGTTTATCTTTCATTTATTTTGCCTCTAATTCTGAAATATCGGGCATGGATGATCCAATCGAGTGTTGTGATTGTAATGTAATGTAGGTTTGATTGTAGTATTGTTGCAATGTTTTTAATTTCTTGAAGTTTTCATATATAAGAGGATCTTATATCTGAAACGTTTCCTCTGTAGGCTACTAAAAGATCAGATTTCCATAGCAGGCCTTCACATTTCTCCTCATGCTCTTCTGTCTACTCACCACTATGCAAACTTAATGAGTAAAGTTAGATCAAGACCTCAATTGTATATGTGCACCAACCCAATTTTCTAAGCTAATGCAATATAATCCTGAGACTGCATCCATTAGACCTCCTCTAAAATTATTCATTGCGACATATAAACTCATGGGTATTGGGCTTACCTATGCAGCAATCCAGGGTTGACTTCTAGTGATAACATTTTTGGCATCGTTGTCGAGGACGAATTGAAGATTTTCCCTAGGATTGAATGAAAAAGATTACTAGTTTTGAAGGTTCATTAGAGCTTATTACATCCAAGATTTCATTTTTTCACCTGGAGACTCCATTGTGATGACTCCACTGATCAGCTATCTCTGAAAGGCAGACATACGCGGTCTCATCCACAGCTGCATCTAGCTACACCTAAAGCTAACCCAAAGAAAATTATCATAAGAGAGAAGGCCCCTCAAGAAGGTACTTTGTCTACTGAAATAGATGATTCTGGTAACTTTCATAATTCCCCCTCTAGAACGCCATTAGCATTTTCTCATACTCCCATTGTATCTTCTGTTGGAGTTGCTAGAGCATTACATTTTGGGATTTTTCCTACTATTTTCGCGTCTCATGGCCTTGGTTTGGAAAGAAAGAGTTTTGAAACTCTTGTTTCTCCTGAGGTTGTACCCTGGCTCAGAAATAGAACCATAGGAGACTTTCCTACTCCAGGTCTTACTATCCCTTCCCTTGTTAGAGTTGTTTCAGGAGAAACCTCTATTCCTCTCAGTTCTGTAGCGTTCGGCCTAAACATTGAGTTGTTTCCCTTCCCTCTCGGAAGCTCAGTTCCAGTCTCCCCTATTCGAACTCCATCCCCGACCGGTTCACATCCACTTCATCCCTATGGAAGGTGCCAATACCCCTAGAAACAGAATGGATTCCATAGTGGTTGCAAGATATACCTCTCTAATTTTACCCCAACCAATGAATTCTCTCCTTGCTAGAGATTACCTGAAATACATGCCCAATTTCACTGGAGAAGAAGAAATAACTGTTGAGGAGCACCTTGTTGCATTCTGCAGTTATGAAGACAATCTGAATATTGAAAATGAATATCTCTGGATGAGAGTTTTTATCCATAGCCTTGATGGTGAGGTTAGGAAGTAGTTTAGAGGTTTGACCCCTGGATCCATTGTTTGGATCAAGGCTCTAGGTGATGTCTTCTTGACACAGTGGGGGGATAAAAAATATTTTATGTATTATATCACAGATTTTGGGTCACTAAAGAGAAAAGAAGGAGAATCCATCTCTGACTTCTCCAAAAGATTCAATAAAATGTACAATAATATCCCTGTTGAGATAAAGCCTATAGAAGATTGTGCCAAAATCACTTATGGTAGTGCCTTTGAACCCAATTTCTGCCTCTTGCTCAGAGAGAAAAGAGCTACTTCCCTGGCTCATATGCAATATGCAGACCTGGAATTAGAATCCAATGTGTTGTCAGTTGGCAGGCTTAGGAGAAAAACTGACAGAGACAGAGGAAGAGGAAGAGTTGAGGCCTCGACCTCTAGTTCTTCTGCATCTCACCCTCAAGTAGATGAATTGACCAAGATGGTGAAATCCCTTTCTACAAAAATGGATAAAATGAAGTTTGATGGGAAGCAAGGTTATAATAATGCCCAAAATGTTGAAACAGAAGCAACTTCAAATGGCCAAATAATATCCCTCAGGTACTTCCAAGAGAGACCAGGAACAGAGATAGGGAGGATCAGAAAATCCATACTTCTCTTCAAAATAACCTTGTGGCTGATGAGGAAATGGCGGAAGAAGAAATTGACCATGAAATCCATTGTCTTGGAGATACCTCCCCTTTTCCCCATTTAACCCAATCTCCATACAAGGAGTCCCTCATGGACAACCAAATAAATTAGATGAGTAAAGGGGATAAGACCAATGGTAGTCTGAATAAATACAACCTCAGGTCCAAGAAGAAAGATGGAAAATCTGACATCCCTGATCAACCTACCAGAGAAGAAAAACCTGCTAAAGATGTAGTAGATGACAACAAAGATAAGAAGATTCAAACCCCCTCACCAGTAGCAAAAAATCATGTCCCAGAAGTGAGAGAAATTCTTAAGACTCCCTCCTCTTTCAACTTTGAGCATGAAATTCAAAAAATCAAAATCCATGTAGCCCTCTCAGAGTTGGTCAAGCATGAAGATTTCAAAAATAGTCTCTTTAAACTATTGATTCTTGAAACCCCAAATCATCCCACAGACTCCATCAATCTGTAATATGAAAAGACAACAATAACCTTAGGTCCTATGGTAGAAGATAGAGATTATTCATCCCCTCCCTTCTATACATCACTGGACATACATGCCAAGGTGCTGCATAATTATCTGATGGATTCAGGAGCATCTCATTACCTCATGCCCAAAAATGTCATGGAAGACCTTGGATTAGAAATCACAAAATCTTATCATGATTTATATTCTTTTGATTCAAGGAGGGTGCAATGTCTTGGGGTCATCAAAGATCTGGTTGTGACCTTGTTTTAGCTGCCTATGAAAAGTATGGTTATGGATATCATGGTGTCCTATGTTATGCCCAAGTTTGGCATGCTTTTTTCAATATATTCGATAAAAAGACTTGGAGGAACCTTGCAAATGGACCTCACATATGCCATTATTCCTGTGTTTTGGGCGGGACATAGAAGATTTTATAGGGAAGTCGAGATGGCCTACATTATTAGTGATGAAGCAGACCCCACTAACCATCCTATTTTTGCACTTGACACTGATTTGTGGTCTATTTTATTGCGGTTCACTGATGCTCCTGGGCCACCTCTAAAACTCAGAAAACAATCCACCACTTTTCTTGAAGTTTCCCCTTTCATTAGCCCTGTCTGGAATATTTTTTTTATGGAGCTTCATATAAGGTGAGTGCTAGTGCTGGAGTAGTCCTTATTTCTCCCACTCAAGAGACCACACCCATGTCCTACAAATTAGAATTTGAAGCTACCAATAATGTGGCAGAATATGAAGGATTAAATATATATATGTGTTTGGGGATGCTGAATTGGTTGTTAATCAAGTCAGAAATGTCTACCAGGAAAAGCATCCTAGAATCAAATATTATAGAAATGAAGTGTGGGATTTAATTGATAGTCTTCTCTTAGATTTTAGCATTTCATTCATCCAAAGGAAGGAGAATATAGTGACTGACTCTTTGGCTATTTCAGCAAGCAATTTTAGAGTCCCTCGACCACCTAAACTCAAGTGTGACATAGAGGTAAAATATAGGCCCTCTATACCTGACAATGTCAAGAATTGGAAGATATTTAAGGATGATCTTCAGATCAAGAGGTTCCTGGAGACTGTTGATGAATGTTTCTCTTTACACATAGATCAAGATCATGATTATGAAAGTAACCCTCATGTTGATGTGTTTTTAAAGAAAATTGTTGATCATCACATTGTGCGATTGCCTAGTAATCACATTTCGAAGGGGCTGGTCCCTTTGGAAAGGATATTTGACAGTAATGATGTGGAAATGAAAGCTAAGGGGCCAATTGATAATGATGAGATAGCTGAGTGCAACATTGGTACATAGGAGAATCCAAAATTTTTCAAGATCTCAACAAGCTTGTTGAGGGAGAAAAGGGATGAATATATTGAGCTATTAAAGAAATTTTATGATGTGTTTGCATGGACTTATGAGGATCTCAGAACATACGGCACAAACATTATTGAGCACAAAGTCCCACTGAAGAGGACAAACCATTTAGGAAGAAATTAAGAAACATAAATCCTATAATGTTGCCTATTATGGAAAGGGAGGTGAAGAAGTTGTTAGATGCCCAAATCATCATGCCTTTGAGATATTTTGAGTTGTTAGAAAACTTGGTCTCGATGAGGAAGAAGAGTGGAGATATCAGACTTTGTGTTGATTTCAGAAACCTAAACAGAAGCTCAAAGAAGGACAATTACCCCTTGTCGAAGATGGAACATATATTGTAGAGGGTGACCGGTGCATCAAGGATGTTCATGATTGACGGCTTTTCTGGCTACAATTAGATTTATGTTTTACCTGAGGACAGACAAAAGACAATGTTCACCACTCCTTGGGGTACATTTATGTATGCTAATATGCCCTTTGTATTGATGAAAGAAGGCGCGAACTTTCAACGAGCCATGGATATAGCCTTCATACGAGAAAAGGACAAGTTTGTGGTCATATATCTAGATGACATTACATTTTTCTCCAGATATGATTTAGAGGATTGTGATCATTTGAAAAGGTTTTCCTGAAAGGTAGGAGATTTGGCCTCTCCTTAAATACCAAGAAATCATTGTTTTCCATGAAGGAGGGGAAATTACTGGGGCACATAGTATCTGTGGAGGGAGTAAGAATTGATCCCAGGAGGGTGGAAGAAATCCAAACCTTGTCACTCCCTACATCCAGGAAAGAGGTCCAGTCTTTCTTGGGAAAGATTAATTTTTTGAGGAGGTTTGTTTCCAATTTTGTTGAACTGGTAAAGCTTATAACAACCATGTTGAGGAAAGTAAATGAGGTTAAGTTGAATGTTGAGTCTCAAAATTCCTTCGACCATATAAATAAAGCCTTGAATACAAAACCAGTGCCTATCAGTCCTAATTACTCAAAGGATTTCCTCATTTTTTCATTTGCTTCGCTTGATACAATAGTGGTTGTTTTATTGCAGAAGAACATTGAGGGGTTGAAGCAACCTATCTCATTTCTCATAAGAGCACTAAGGGATGCAAAGGTGAAATATGACATCATGGAAAAACAAGCCTATGCTTCGGTGAAAGCCCTCAAGGCTTTCAAAATCTATGTCCTGCATTCAAATATCACCGCATATGTCCCTTCATCTTCTGTGAAGGAAATTCGCATTGAGCTTGACCTAGATGGATGAAGGAGCAAGTGGATTACCAAAATACTTTAGTTTGATGTGGAAATAAAGCCCACCAAAATAGTTAAAGGCCAAGGTTTAGTCAAGCTATTGGTAAATATTTGGGGGTTAAATTCATCAACACTTGCTCAGAAAATAAACAATCTTAGCTGTCTGATAAGAGTTCTCAGGACAACCTTCCATTGGCAGAATGCACCTGGTACAAAAATATCATATTTTTTCTGCAAGAGTTGTGACCTCCTGATGGAATCGAGAAAATCAAGGCAAGATCTTTAAAGCTCAAAGAAATTAGATATTGCCTTATTGACCAGGTATTCTACTGGAAATACCCTTTAGGTGTTCTTCTAATATGTTTAGACCCACAAGAGGCCCAAAAAATTATATTTGATTTTCATGAAAGCCTATGTGGAGGACATCATTTCTGGAGGATGACAACCTACAAAATTCTTAGGGATGGATATTTCTGGCCTACTCTATTCATTGATGTTTGTGCAAAGATCAGGGCTTGTATCGAATGTCATAAGTTCTCTGGGAAGCAATAACTCAATTCCTTTCCATTGAAGCCTGTAGTTTCTTCAGGGCCCTTCCAACAATGGGGCCTAGACTTCATTGGGGAAATTCTTCCTACCTCAAGCAATCAACATAGATGGATATTGACTGCCATAGATTATTTTACCAAGTGGATAGAATCTATCCCTAAAAGGAGTTCTTCTCATAAGGTGATCATTGGTTTTCTAGAGGATATTATAGTAAGGTTTGGCTATCCAAGAAGAATTGTCACTGACAATGCTGCATCTTTCAATGATGAACCCTTGATCCAGTTACGTGAGTAGCTCAGAATAAAATTGATTCATTCTACTCCATACTACCCCTAGGGCAATGGACTGGTAGAGTCCTCAAACAAAATCCTTATAAAAATTATTAAAAGACTATTAGAGGATAACAAGAAAGCATGGGATTCAAAGCTCAATTTTCTCTATGTGCTGACAGGGTAACAACTGAGAGATCTCTTGGTGTCTCCTCCTTTAAGCTTGCGTATGGAGTTGAGGCCATCTTTCCTTCTCATATTTCCCTACCTGTGGCCAAATTCTTCTAAGACTACCAAGGAGAGCCTGACGATATGATCAGACGGGTACAACAGCTGGTAGAAGTGCAATAGACTAGAGGGAAGATGATCAACAGAGAACATGACTGTCAACAGAGGATCAAGAAGATCTTTGACAGAAAAAGTAGTAAAGAGGATTTCTAGCTGGGAGACCTAGTACTAAAATGGAATGCACCCAAACAATACAAGGGTAAAAATGATAAATTTGAAGCCCTCTGGATTAGACCCTTCAACATTTCTGAGGTATTTCCAAATAATAATTACAAGTTGTAGAGTTTGGAGGGTGAGGAAGTTTTTGGTAGCCCTATTAATGGAATTTTATTAAAAATTTCTTTGTTTGAGCCATCAACGGATCCTCCAAGTCATTGTAAATATCATTTTCTTTTAGTGGTTGACTCCACAAACCAAAAGTAAGGCGACTAAAGATGCGAGTTCATGGAATCTTATAGGGAGAAATCCATCCCCCATGGAGCCTAATGTTATCACATATGTTTGTGTGAAGGGGTTTTTTTCCCTAGGAAAAGACACCATGGTGAAAAAATGACAAAAGGAAGGTTAAAAACCCACTTATATTAATATTTGAGGCTTGAGCATGTGATACTAAGGTGCACGTAAATCTGGACGACTGAGATCTGTGCACTAAGATCTATGACACATGATCCATATTGGACCTCCCTTGACGTTCTACCTTTAACGGGGGGGTGGATTGGGTCCGAGTTGGTGGTTTTC
>JASDQU010586415.1:29374-47167 GCA_032191745.1 Picea mariana | reverse complement strand
TTTTGTTGTGGTTCTCTAGGAGGAACTGTCATTCTACAATCTTTGGCCATGTGTCCAAAGTTGTTACATTTGTATCATTCCACTTCAGTGCTCAAATATTCAAACATGTTGTAACTTCTTCTCTGTGTTTCACTAGGCCTTCTTAGATAACCCTTTTGTGTATGACTTTCAAATTTGTTTATGTTCCTATTGTTAGCTCTGCAATTCATAACTTTATGTCCAAAATTATTACATGCATAACATAAACTAAAAAATATAGTTTGATACCTGGGAGTTGAATATATTCTTTAACAAGGTAATCTTATGAATCCTTATTCTTCTTGAGGCCTATATGTTTCTGTCGATCGTTGATTCTAAAATCTGAATCTTCTCGGTGCAAGAGTGTCCCTGTAATTTTCTTTGTAGACCTTCCTATCCCCTTTGATTGTTTCTGCATAGATTTTTGGATATGTTTCTTGTTCTGTTGTTTTGGAGATTGATCCCTTTTCTGTCTGATTGTATCCATGTTTGGACTTGTCATGATGAGTTTTTTTACTTTTGATAATGTCATTCAAAACTTTTGAGTTGTTCTGCATATTTTTCTTTTGAAGATCATTTCTTAATGTGAAAATTTTTGCTTCCAAATTTCCAATGATCATGTCTCTTCCTTCTAGTTGTTCTTTGAGTGCTTCTTCAATTCTTTTATCTTCTTCAATTTAAACCTTCAAATTTGTGATCATTTGTTCTAGTTCCTAAGTGTCTTCTTTCTTGTCTAGTTCCGCTTGTAGTTTCTTATTTTTCTTCTGATAACTTCTATGGCACAGAACAATTCTTCTCGGTAGTCAACTTCTACCTCTTCATATTCTTCTTCGACCTCTTCATATTCTTCTTCGGAGTCTTCTTTATCAGAGTCTTCTACTGCCATGAATATAACTCTTTCTTTCTCTCTTACACATTATTTTCGTCACCCTTATGACCGTTAGTGATATAAACCTATCTTTTGTCTTTAGAAGGATCAGTGGACTGAATTCCTGAAGAAAGAAGGGAGGAGAACTTTTCCTAAGAGAATAAGTTGTATTTTCCTTTGTAAAAAACCCTATTAAAAAGGATTTTCACAGGCTTTATACACAGGGTGCAGAAATGCCTGATTTCCACAGGTTGCACTATAGCTAGGTTGCAAAGTTTCTGCAGGTTGCACTATAGCTAGGGTGCAGAAATTAATGTACGTGGGAAAAACTAGCGTCTTCTCGATGCTTCTAGAAGGATACAATTCTATGGTGAGGTGGCCTTTGAACGGTTTGGATCTTACTCACTTTCATGATTTAGTGGGATCATCCTAACCTCCTCACCTTATCCTCTTCAACTTATAAAAGGAGAGGAGCTCTCATGGAGAAAGTTAGTTTTTGAGATTGGATTGTTATTGAGTTTTGTAGCTTGGAGTTTTTGGACCTATATTGGCTTGGAGTTCTTTTTTATTAAGATAGATTGTGAGTAGTTATCAGATCTATAGTCATAGAATCCATGGATCATAAGTGTGTGGGAAGCAAGGAACTGTTGGAAGGAACCTGACAACATCAAGGAATCTGGTTGTATCTTTATTCCACATGATATGATACAGTGGCATGTTTCTTTCCCATCAAATTATTCTCATTTCATTACATGACTCCTTGATCACATGTATAAGTTTTCATTGAATATACCATTTTTTATTTCAGATCTAATCTCACAAGAGCACCGGGGTGGAGCAAGGACAACAAAGATATAAGGAAGCGATATTCAAAGGTATGTCACTCATCTCTTATTTGGTAGTAACTTCGATGATTATAGCTTAGGGAAAGCGCCATGTCCTGTCTTGTTTTGTTCTATATCTAGGTAGATCTAGAGAGATCAGTTTATGTTCACATTTACCGATAAATCCTATAACAGTCTCACTATCACTGACTTCATCTTCATCTGATGATGAGATGTCTTCTTTGGTGCATAATATCTTGTTGAAAACTTTCTTTGTGGTTCTTTTGCCTTTATATGTTTATTTTCTATTTGAATAACCTTCATCATTTCTCTTTTTCTTATGAGGACATTTGTTAGCAAAATGACCAATACCATCACAATTAAAACAAATCAAAGGAAGGTTACCTCTGTACCTATCATTGGTTCCCTTGTTCAATCTTCTGACACAGTTGGCCACTTCTTCATCATCTTCCGAGATGTCATTGTTGATGCTATATTCTTTTTCTTTTTTCTTTCCCTTTTGCCTTGACCTTTTGGATGCTTTGAAGGCTGCTTCTTTTATATCTGGATTTTCCTGTTCAGTTCTCATTTCATATGCTGTGAAGATTCCATGTAGTTCGTCCATGCTTACTGAGTTTAGATCTTCTCTTTCTTCTAGTGTTGATATCTTAGGGTCAAATATCATAGGAAGAGATCTTAGTACCCTTTGAACAATTAGATATTCTTTGATTTCTTCTCCTAATCCCAAGATTGCATTTACTGTTTCATCGACTCGTAAAAAGTAAGCTGCAATGTTCTCATCTTCCTTCATGTTTAGTTGTTCGAACTGACCTCTATAAGTTTGAAGCTTTGTTGCTTTGAATTTTGAATCTCCTTCATAAATATTTCGAAGTTTGTCCCAAATCTCTTTAGCGGATTTAAAATGTTCAACTTTGGTGAATACTGATTCTCCAAGACCATTCAGAAGTGCATTTTTGGCTTTGGAGTTATTTTGACCGAGTTTCATAGCTTTGTCATTTGTCGACGGAACTGCTAGTGATGTGTATCCATCTACAATTGATTGCCAAATTTCAAATCCCTGTGCGTGTATATATATCTTCATCCTTATGCTCCAAAAGGCATACTTCTGTTCATCAAATTGTGGTATTCCATTTTTGTACTTGTTGTTTCTCTCCATGATCTACCTTTCAGTGGTTAAAATGATTTCTAAAGGAACTTGCTCTGATACCAATTGTTGGATTACTGAGAGGGGGAGTGAATCAATAATAGAGTAATTTAATCATTTTTAACCATATAATGCAAGTGTTATATCAATGTAGCATTATCATCCAATATTTGCAGAGTAAATAAACAATGAACAAATGAACAATCATACACATACAAAATACACCAGTGTTTTTACGTGGAAATCCAAAGCGGGAGAAAACCACAAAATATTTTTTCTTATATGTCTTGAAGAATTACATTCATTGGAAGCACCAACTTCCTTTGTTTTCTAGCTACAACTGGAAGGAGGCTCCAACCCCCTAGTTTCGCAGGCTACACTTTGAGGGAAGCTCCAACTCCCCAATTCTTTGGCTACAACCAAAAGGAGGCTACAAACCCCTATGTTTTTCATCTACAACCGAAAGGTGGATACAACCACTTGTCCTTGCCCCATCCAACTACTTTTATGTATAAGTAGAATTATGGAACCACTGTCACACTATCACTATGAGATATACTGTTGTAAACCTATACCAATAAACGTGCACCAAACAACCTGTACCAATAACCTAAACCATGTATCAATCATGCATCAAACTGTACCTCAACCTGTAATCAACATGTACCATAAACAAGTGCATGAACCATGCACCAACCTATACCTCAACCCACAAACCTTCCTTAACTTTAACAACAAGAGACTAGCATTTTCATCAAACTTTACTTTAGTCTCACATGACTAGTTTTGGATTAGTCAGCAACCCTAACTTGAAATAATCATAACTATGTACCTGTAATGAACAAAGATCTGAAAATAGTGCACAATGTTGTTCAGTGTGTTTTATGAAATTCCTCCGGGTGTCACTACTTGGAACCTCTCAGAAAATGAGTTATAGCAAAAATGACATACCTTGTTGAATTCTAACTTATTCTAGGGAGTGAACTTGTAGAGCGTGCCCCGAACAGAATATTTGTTGTATGGATATAAAAAATTTCAACTCCATAATACCGACTGTACTCTCACCAACACATTAGGTCTTATTGAATTTGGATCTGTTATGAATAAGTTATGACCTTTTTACCCAAAACACATGTTTTAGACTAGTTTCAGGACTAGCCACAAACCCTATTTTCCATGGAGTGTAACTCCAAAAATACAGTGACCCACAAGATGAAATTCGTACCACATATACTTAGATATGTTCTCTCAATGGACTCCCAATTTCACGTTCTGAATCATTCTACAAAAAATGTTATTGCGAAAATGGTGAGGTGACCTATAAATAACATACCTTAGAAAGCATCATCAAAAGAATTTATCCTCCCTTGAATTTTGGCCTTCTTTACTTCACCTTCCCTCTGAAATTCGGCTTAGATATCCTTTGGTTACCTCAGTCACCTGTAGGTATTCAATATGCTCAAGTGTGATTTCAAATGAGAGAGCCTTGCCTCTTATTTATACTTTCATGTAGCTTCCTCAAGGGGTTACCTTTTAACCATCTTAACCCAATTTCGTTATTTCAAGGCTAACTGAGTTTCATTATTTTAGGGCTAACCATATTAACCACTTTCCATAATTATAAATTTATCCATTTACTTTATTATTTAATAATCCTCATTGAATTTTTCACTTCACTTTATTATTTAAATAATTCTCTTTGACTTTGTCACTTCACTTTATTATTTAAATAATCCTCTTTGACTTTGTCACTTCACTTTATTATTTAAATAATCCTTTTTGACTTTGTCACTTCACTTTATTATTTAAAAAATTTCTTCTTTGCAAACACTTTGACATCTTTGACCTTTTGGGGTTTCAAGCCAATCATATGAGGGTCCTTCAATTTCGTAAGGCCATAACTCTCAAACCATGAGGAGTTATGTGACATTCCACATACCACCGGAAATGGCATGACATGTACTATCCATATAGAATAGTGTTACCTGAAAATATATCAAAACTCATACCATTATACATCAAACAAACTTGGTTACATTATCCAAACCTTTGTGCTACCAGAATTTGCTACCGGACTTTCTTCAAGGGTTGAAATCAATGACAACCAACCCAATTAATCAACAATATCTTAGCGTAACATGTTCAAAAATTTGTGGGAACAAGTCACGTAGTTAGGTACAAAGCAATGTAAATTTTTTTATTTTCCCTCAGGCTTTGCAGTTAGTGCAAGGTTTTTGGAGGGGATATTTCACTAATGGCTTGGATCTTGAGGGGGTCCATAGTGATTCCTTGCTTTGATATGATAAAACTGAGTAAGTTCTCGACAGTGACGCAAAACAAACATTTAATGGGATTAAGGAGGATGGTGTATTGTTGACATCTTTGAAAGATGAATCACAAATATGCCAAGTATTGGGACTGATTTTTAGAACGAGCGGTGAGATCGTCCAAGGAGGCCAATATTAGATGTGTGCGGTCATGAAATACATATGTTATTTTCCATTGGAATGTATCTCCAATGTTATTTAGACCAAAGGGAATAACACGGAATGAAAAAGTGCCCCATGGGGTGGTAAACGTAGTTTTGTAGTGATCTATGTGACAGATTTGAATTTGGTTGTAGCCAGAGAATCCGTCCATAAATGAAAAGGCTTCATGTCTAGCATAGGCATTGATGACTTCAGCGATGAAAGGGGTAGGAAAGTTGTCCTTGGGACAAGCCTGGTTGACATCTTGAAAGTCAGTGCAAACACTATTTTTCCATTTTTTTATTAATGAAAATGAGGTTAGAGACTCATGAGGTATACATGATGTCTATATGAACCCTCATGTAGTACGTAATTTGTCAATTTCAACTTTAATGTCCATAGCTTTAGAAGGATGTAAAGGCCACTACTTTTGGCAAATATGTGCACCATTGGGACAAGTGTCAATTAAGTGTTTGACAATGGTTGTGTCAAGAAATAACATTTCTATGTATGACTAGGAAAAAATATCTCGGTACTCGTAAAATAGGGTCTTATAGGCAATGAATTCTTCAGCAGAGCATGCAGTGCTGAGGGTGATTTCCTCAACAATGTCAATATTGATGGAAATGTCTATCTTAATAGTGGGGGAAATGTTTTCCATGTTCCCTTCTTAAAAAATGTTGGGGGTATGGATCGAGTTTTTGAACCAATCAATGTGCCTTGGAGGAATGAAGTCTTTGGTTTCCACTACACAGACGTTAGTGTTAGTAGTGGTTTGAAAAGCATCATGTGGTAGGAAGAATGGTCAGTGGTGCATTGTATCCTAGGGACAGTCAAGTGTGATCATGGCCTCTAAAATGTATTCATTTGAATAGAAGACGTAAGATGAGAAAGTATTGTCAAAATTATGAACATACGAGTGCATTTTTATGGTGCCATATGTCTCACGTGAGTTGAACATAATGTTGAGGCTTATAGAGGTTGTTATTGTTGAGGGAGTGTAAGCTAATGATGCTTTTGAGGTAGTGGTACCATTTTCAAAAGGAATTTATAGTTCAACCAAAGGGGGTGACCCTTTGATAGAATAAAGATACTAGTTATGTACACACATGTGTGTATTGTGCTCCCTAGGAGGAGGGAGAATCTCTTGCCAAGGTTTTTTTGGTGAATTAGGTGGGACTATAGAAAGAGTCTTCAACCTTAGCTGTACTAGTATGGAATGTGGGGAAAGAGGTAAACACTCTTTCTCTGGAGTAGGTATGGTAGAATCACCCTAGGGGGTGGGTGTGGTGGTATGGGATGCTGGAGAGTGAGGGATTGCTCTATTATTTTGAAAGGAAGTCATTCAACGGACTCAATATTTGGTGATCAATGGACAAATGTAAGTGAGATGTTCCCATTTTTCACATAGTTTGCATGGGCATGTATGAACCACATTTACCATTGTGGAGACATAGCAGATGCTATGGGAGCTAGTGTTAGTGGGTGTTTCTAGTTGTTGCATGGTTGAAGTAGATTTGGGTATGGATGTTTGATGGATTGTCGCTACAATGGTGGGTGTAATGGCCATATTGTGAGAATATGACACATGCAAAATTAGTGCACAAGATTTTATTACGAGTAGTGGTAGGTTTTGTGGGAGTGTTGGTGGTTGTAGCTACTAGAGTAGGAAGTAGTGGTACATCCTTTGAAAGACAAATTAGGTTTCATAATTCAGGAAGGGTGGGGCATAAATTAGTGGGGTGACCTGGTTCCTCACAAAGTGCACATGGGGGTTGAAATTTGGGGGTCATTTGAGAGGTTCCCCCATATTTCTTCTTTTTTCGCCTGATGTTGGTATCCTTTCCCCCAACTATGTGATTGGGTTTAGGTGTTAGTAGTTGAACTAGAGTTTGCATAAGTAATGAAGTTGTTTAGGGGGGAACAGATTGTACCAGTACCATAGACAATGGGTTAAGATACCAAAATGGGATGGATAGTACCATGTTAGGAAGGTTAAGGGTAGTTGTGACTTGATAAGCCACTATTCCATGTGGTGGGTGGAAAAATGGGATTTGGGTTAAGGCTTGAGGAACTATTTTCCAACCTGGTGTTTAACCAGTCACATGGGTGTTCTCTTGAATAGAATATGGTATGGATATCTCGAGGGTAGGTTGAGGCGTGGGTTCTTTAGGAGAAGGCTACTTGGTTGGTTCTATGGTGATCACGCATACTTGAGAATAATCTGAGGGTCCTAGAAGAGGTGGATCTCCCTAGTAAGTGCCCATAAGTGATGGGTCTTGAAAGATTCCTGGACCCACTTCTAGGATTTGTGAGATATCTAAATGTGCCCTTATGAGAGGAAGGATACTATTCAAATTTTTAGAAGGATGAGGTTCATAATATGTTAATTGATCGATCCATTGTGACAATATTCCTATTTTGGGGGAAGAGCATGATTTGAAACATAGATGATGCCACTGCCTCCATGTCATACATATAATTATGCCTGAGAAAGATGTTATAGTATAAATGAGAATCTATAACCTCAATGTCGATAAAAATTGTCTTTCTCGCTATCTCGACAGGAAAATTTTGATAGAGGCCTTCAGGTTGGGATGGAAAACCATCGTATGCCTAAAGAGTGATGGAAGAAGGGGTGAGCTCGGGGGAGACAAATTTTTTCCAAATAGTTTTAGACATTATGTAGGTAGATACGCCTTCATTCAAAATGCACCTATGGACTATGATGTTTCAGATTATAACAAGGATTTCGAAAGCTACCAATAAGGGGAGACATGGCTCTGAGTTATCCAAATTGAAAGTAATGAGGCAGGAATTTGATTGGTCGACTGCCCCCAATGCTGATAGCAAGGCCTTCCTTTGTGAAGGACAAGTTTTCAATACCTCCAATATAGACACAACTATGGGAGATTGAGCCAAATCGTCTACAAGACTATAGCTATGAGCTTCATTGGCATGTGGGTTATGAACGTTGCACCTTAGAGGTGCTCAGGGTACATGTGGGGTGGGGTCACTATTAGGATGCAAGATCATCAAAGGTTGACCCATTGGTAATTGGGGTGCTTCTAAAGTGATCATACTAGAATCATGAGGCATGTCTTATTAATGGTTGTGGATTTGGAGGAGGATATCTTCCTTTTTCATAAGGAGGATACTATGATCTATATGATTTTCTGGTTGTGCTTGCCTGAGGTTATGGTATTGACCCATTTGTTATGTAGGGGGAACCACTTCCTGTTTTGTGGTGATCATTCCTTAATGAGGGATTAGGTTTTGTAGAAACAATGGTTTTTTGGATTGAAGGTAGTTTTTTGGAACTTACAGGGCAGGGGGTCTTTGTGGATTCATAAACTCCTTCATTTTCTTGTAGTTAGCGATCAGGGCACAATGGTGAGTGTAATTCCCATACTCACTACAGAATGTGTAAGGAAAGTTTTTTTTAGGTATTTATTGTTTCCTTGTCATTTTTTTCCATTGGTGTTACCTATGTTTTGGTTGTGATTACCATGGTTAGGATTTCCCCTTGCTTGAGGGTTCTATTGTTAAGGGTTTCCCCCCTGTCCAAGGTTTTTGTTTCCTTTATTCTTTCATTTGTTTTTGGAATTATTTGGCTAGGAAATCAGAATTACAATGTTAAGTTGTTCAAAATCTTGAACTTCCTGCATGAAAAAGGGTTGAACAAAGTTGAACCCTACCTGTTGTTTCCCTTGTGGTGGCGGGGTAGTAGGTTGAGGGGGACTAAGAAAAGGGTAATATGGATTATTCTATTGTGGATGTCAATATGGATTATAATATGTTGAGGGTCCTCCTCCACTACTTTGGTTGTATGGTGGGCCCTGCAATTATCTTTGGGTCAGTGTACCTGATTGTTGTATAAGGTTGTAGGATGTGTAGGGTGGTACACCCCAGGTATTTGAAGAGGAGGAGTGGGAAATGTGGAATATGGTGCACTCATTGGGGGGGTATAATGTGGGGTATGTCCATAAGGGTTTGGATTTTTTTTAGTACCATAAGGAGGTATGGGTTGACCATAGAGGTTGAATTATGTGAGTGACCCCATTAGTCCATCAACTGAATGTGATGCTCCGAGCCTTTCCTAACCAAATGGTAGGGGGCGAGGGGAATCCAAGAGAACTATGTAAAGGTATCTAGATTGTGAGTAGATTAAAATCAAATTTGTGGGCTTAGGTGATGTTTTCTGTAAGGTACCATATGTATTATGCAAAGAAGATCAAAATAAATATGATGAATACTAGTAGAAACAATGAAATATAGAGAAAAATAACATAAAAAATGATACCTTTATTGTTATAAAGCCAAGTTAAATTGCCTCTTTGAGTGGAAAACCTCCAACAAAGCAGATCTCAGTTATAAAAAAAATCTCAAGAAAAGAATTTCTAATCCAAGTGGATCTAAGAATGATAAAAAAATTGATAGTCTCAAATGTTGATGAAAATGAATCCATTCCGTAGAGATCGACGAGATATTTCCAATGCAATTTGAATGGGATCAAATGGATATCATATGAGAAAGTTTCAGTCTTTTGAAGTTTTGTCAAAACATGAAAAAGAGGGTGACATGTGAAACACCAGAGAGTGCCACATGGTATTGTACGGATGACATGTGTCATTACCATTAGGATGAAATGTGGTAGCATGGAATGACTTGGTGTGCTGACATGATCGATGCTTGACAAGTTGACTGTGTATAGTTGCTGACATGGAAAAATCAGAGGCTACCACGTGGCATCCCCCCAATTAGCGCATGTTGGCTACGCATCGAAAAGTTTGTTCAGGCTCGACAGGATTCAAAACTGTAACCTACGCGATACCAATACAATGGCTTAACCAACTAATACATGAGCGCACATGTTATGGCATGTAGGAATCAATGTATTTAATGTTTTAAATATTAAGTGGTGTAGACAATGGTGGGAAAGAGGTTTGAACCTCTGCCACCCCCGCTAACAACCACGAGCTCCAACCAATGCGGAAAGACATCCGTTGATTAGTTCTATCGAGGGAATAATATTTAAGTACTATGTTAATTCCCAACGACAATCCAATGGATCAGGGAAGGGCTCGACCCACGACCTTTCCTATATAAACCCCCATGCTATATCACTTGGGACAAGAGTTTGAGAATGGAAAGATTTCATGCCACTTTTCTTTTTTATAAAGTTATGTTTCATGGATATGAAATAAATCTCAGTTTTATAAGAGTTTTTAAAGTTTTGTCTTGGTACATAGAAACTAACATGGGTTATTGTATCCAAGGGGGTTTCATTTATGTATCTTGGGTTAGAAAGATCTTGTGGTGAAGTTTGTGGTGAGAGTTTCATGAGAGTTTCTTTGTAAGAGCTTCATAAGCGTGTCATGTCTCCATTAAATTGGAGTGAGTTAATTTGGATATACTATATTTGGTGTCATTGGAAAATTTGTGAGAAACATATAGAGTGTTCATAGTCAAAAGTATGGATTTTTTGAGGCGGAGTTGATATTGATAGTCACAACTGAGCTTGTGCAGCATATCAAGATATCACTTCTATAATAAAAGTTAGAGTTATTATTGTATCAAGTATTTTGAGCATTAATAGAGAAGTCTCTCATTTGGAAGTAGGCCCAGAGACATAGCCCAATATGGGTGAACTCCGTTAAGAAATTGTGTAATGTGCCTTGTTAATTGCTATCTCTGTTTCTCTCAATTTCAACATTTTATTTCCGTAATCTATTTATCAGTTAATGAAATTTGGATAAGTAAGGAGATTCACATGTTATATTTCAAATAGTCAAGACAATTATAATTTCCGAATCAGTTATAATTTTCGAATAAATTTGGTATCAGAGACAGGTTTGATAGGTGTTTGCAAGTGAATGCTTATGAGGTCCAAATCCAATCGAGGTGAAGGCACACTTGAAGAATTTAATCCTGAAATTGGACGAGTATTTTTAAGGAAAGAAATGGAGCATAAAGATGGTATTTCTGAGGCTGATAGGGAATTTAGAAAAATGTTCCTTGAGATGAAAGCGATGGTGAAGGAATTGTGGGAAGACCGAGAAAAGAAAAAAAAACCCCTCATAAAAATGAATGTGGTCCATCATGAACATTGGTAAAAGTTGAAGGATAAGGAGGAGGTGAATAATCTCTAGAGCCTCCTTCACCCCCATCATCATCATCATCATCATCATCATCATCATCGTCTTCTTCTTCTTATGATGAAATTGAACATTCATCTCATAAGAAGAATCCTTCTAAGAAGTATTCTCATTATCATACTCATGATATTCCTTTATTAAAGTTAGATGTAAAGTTTGATTTTTTCTATTTATGATGGAGAATTGAATGTAGAGAGGATGGAAAATTGGATCAAACAAATTGAAGTATATTGTAGGATACATAAAATATTGGATGAAACTACAAAGATACAATTGACTACTCTTCTCCTGGGTGGCACAACATTGGTATGGTGGGAGAGTAAGACAAAAAATAATATCATCCAACAAGGTAAAATATCTCAATTTCAACATTTTATTTCCGTAATCTATTTATCAGTTAATGAAATTTGGATAAGTAAGGAGATTCACATGTTATTTTGCAAATAGTCAAGACAATTATAATTTTCGAATCAATTTGGTATCAAAGCCAGGTTTGACAGGTGTTTGCAAGTTAATGCTTATGAGTTCCAAATCCAATCAAGGTGAAGGCACACTTGAAGAATTTAATCCTGAAATTGGACGAGTATTTTGAAGGAAATAAATGGAGCATGAAGATAGTCTTTCTGAGGCTGATAGGGAATTTAGAAAAATGTTCCTTGAGATGAAAGTGATGCCGAAGGAATTGTGGGAAGACCAAGAAAAGAAAAGAGGAACCCCTCATCAAAATGAATGTGGTCCATCATGAACATTGGTAAAATCTAAAGGATAAGGAGGAGGTGAAGAACCTCCAGAGCCTCCTTCACCCCCATCATCATCATCATCATCATCATCGTCTTCTTCTTATGATGAAATTAAACATTCATCTCATAAGAAGAATCCTTATAAGAAGTCTTCTCATTATCATACTCATGATTTTCTTTATTAAAGTTAGATGTAAAGTTTTATTTTTCTATTTATGATGGAGAATTGAATGCAGAGAGGATGGACAATTGGATCAAACAGATTGAAGTATATTGCAGGATACATAAAATATTGGATGAAACTACAAATATACAGTTGGCTACTCTTCACCTAGGCGGCACAACGTTGGTATGGTGGGAAAGTAAGACAAAAACTAATATCATCCAACAAGGTAAAATAATTTCTTCTTGGGATGAATTTATTGTTGCATCAAGGAAACATTTTATCCATTATATTATATGAAAACATCAATAATTAATTGGACACATCTAAGGCAAAGTAAAGGGATAGATGTTTAGGATTATACACAATAATCTAAGAAGAAAGCATTATCTTTAGGAATTCCATTATATACTTGTGAAACTCTTCTAAAACATATTGGTGGTATGAATTCATATCTTCGACATACTATATTGATGTTTAATCCTACTAATATTGACGAAGTGTCAGTACAAGCTACTCATCTTGAAACTAGCAAGGGAGAGCATGTGTTTGAGGATAATAAGCCACACAAATTCGTGAAGCAGTCGAAGGGAAAAATGAAGAGTAAGAATTCAACTACAGTGAAGAAAGTTGAAAAGAAGCCTACATGTTCTCACTACAAGAAGAAAAGACACAAGGAGGAAAAGTGTGGGAAGATGCATCCAAAGATGTGATCAAAGAAGTTTTAGAACAAGGAGAAACAAAATAATGCTACAACAACTCAACAAGATCTAGGAGCTCAACAAGATCTAGGATCGGATTCAGGAGATGAAATTAAGATCACATCAATGGAAAGTAAAGGTATATCTATTGCTATTTCTATTTCTTCATTTCAATATTCTAAATTGGAAAGTGTTCTTAATTAAAAAAAAATGAAGTGATGTTTTTCATATAAGGGTCATAGCGAAGAAAACAAAGATAAATACTTTGTTTGACAGAGAATCTCAAGTTAATTTAATATCTGAAGCAATTGTTAAGAATTTGGGTTTAAAGACCACACCTCATGTGAAAGCATATCCATTGGGTTGGGTATGTGAGGATGCTAAGTTGCAAGTAACTAAGAAGTGTAAAATCAATTTTGCAATTACTTCCAAGTTCATTGATGAGGTTGAGTTGGACGTAATGCCACTTGACATTTGTGGTATTGTCTTGGGTAGTCCATACTTATATGACAGGAAATCCATATTCTATCATGAAGAAAACAAATATCACCTATTCAAATACAGGATTGAATACATTGTTAGAGCTCACCATATTAAAACTAATGTTTCGTTAGTGAGAATGGGACAAATGAAGAGACTTGTAACTGCTAGTAAATATTTTTTTCTCATGATGGTGAAGAACAAAGAGAAAGATGTATCAGATGCTTTTTTAGGTTGTGAGCAAGTTCATAAGAAATAATTGTTAAATATTATTTCTAAATATGATGAGCTATTTCAGGAACCTACATGGTTGCCTCCCAAGAGGGAGGTTGAACATGAAATTTATTTGTAGCATGATGCTCCTCTTCCTAATATTGGTATTTACAAGTCATCAGTGATAGAGAGTGATGAGATCAATAAACAAGTTCAGGATTTTCTCGATAAGGGAATCATAAGGTCGAGTTCCTCTTAATGTGAATATCCTATTGTGTTGGTTCCAAAGAAAGACAATACATGGAATTATTGGATCTCCTATTGTGTTGGTTCCTCTTCCTAGAATTGATGATTTATTCGATCAGTTGGAAAATGTTGTCTATTTCACTAAGTTAGATTTGAGAAGTGGTTACCATCAAATTAGAATTGCAGAAAGTGATGCGTGGAAAAATTCTTTCAATACAAAATAGGGATTATTTCAATGGTTGGTTATGCCATTTGGTTTATGCAATGCACATGTGGAATTTATGAGGGTAATGAATGACATATTTAATCCTTTTATAGATGATTTTGTCATTGTCTACTTATATGATATTTCGGTCTTTAGTTGAAGATGGGAAGATCATGTAATGCATGTTGGGAAAGTATTTGAACTTTTGAAAATGGATAAGTTGTACGTAAAGATGTCTAAATGTGAGTTTGGAAAAACCTCTCTAGTGTACTTGGGATATATTGTAGGGAATGGTCAGTTGAAGATAGATCCCTCTAAGGCAGAAGTCATCGTGAATTGGCCTAATCCAAACACTGCCACATAAGTCATGAGCTTATTAGGGGTAGTACAATAATGGAGGAAAATTATTGCTAATTTATCTTTCATAGTAGCCCCTTTGCATGCATTAACAAGTGTGAAACAAGTCTTTTAGTGGGGAGGGAAGCAATAGAAAGCCTTCGAGACATTGAAAGAGAAAATAAGTACTACACTAGTTTTGGCTCCGCTGGATTTGCAATAGCCATTTGAAATACAAATCGATGCAAGTGGATATGCCATGGGAGCAATCTTGACGCAGTGAGGTAAACATATTTGTTACCATTCTAAAACTTTTACTCAAGAAGTAATTAACTATCCAACATATGATAAGTAATTATATGCTTTGGTACAAAGTGTTAAAAAGTGGAAGCATTACTTAATGGGGAAGGAACCAACAATTCACACATATCATCAACCCTTACAATATTTGCAATCACATACCAAGCTACAAAAATCATGACACTTTAGATGGATGGGTTTCTTACAGAAATTTAATTTGGTAATTAAGTATAAGAAGGGCATTCTTAATAAGGTTGCATACATGTTATCAAGACCAAGAATCAATGCATATACAATACGAAAGCATAATTCTTTAGCTCATGAAAGTTTTGTTGAAAAATATGCTAGAGATGATGACTTTAAAGACATGTATGGAGTTATAACTCATGGAAGTCAAAATAAAGAATTGGATTATCATGTGTATGATATTTTATTATATCATATTGGAAAGCTTTGTATACCCAGGGATGAAAGAGAAAATGTAATCAAGGAAGGCCATACATACATACTTGGAAATTGTTTCATTCATTCAAATGAAATAACAATATCTTTGATGAAACAATTTCCAAGTATGTAAAAGGGTGTGTTTTTTGTGCCACAAGTAAGCATAGCAATAGAAAGTTGGGGTTACATAAACCACTTCTAGTACCTTCTCAACCATGGGAAAGTCTGTCCATGGATTTTATAATGGGTTTGTCGATGTCTAGAATAGGTCATGATTAATTGTATGTCATAGTGGATAGGTTTAGTAAGATGTGTATCTTAATGCCTTGTAGGAAGCAATTCATAACTGAACAAACAAAATAGTTGTTATTTGCTAATGTTTGGGTTCATTTTGGGCTACCTACATCTATTGTATTTGATCGAGACTCTTGATTCTTGGGGAAGTTTTGGTCTAGTTTGTGGGAGTTGATGGAAAATAAGTTAAAGAAGAGCACTACTTTTCATGCACAGGAAGATGGACATACAAAGGTGGTGAACAAAATAGTGGTAAGATGTAACATCCTACTCTACCGAGAACACTTTTATTGACTTATTCTTTGAATACACTTGCATGCAAGTGATTCGGTTATGGTACATTGTGATTTCGTTTCAATTATAGATTATACATCATGATGATGATGTGTTGTGACTTGTTTTCATTTGATATATATGTATTGGAAAATTATATTGACGAGTTTTCATGAGTGTGCGAGACACATGACAGATTATGGATGTTGATGGCATCAATGGACTTCTTTGGAATCTGGATTGAGTCAGGGAGTGGATTGTATTTTGTTTGAGTATTTCATTTTACGCACATGTGACATATGATTGATTATAGTATGATTTATGTATATTATGGATCATTGGCAGAGTTTTTTTCAATGGATGCAGTTTGACGATGCTTGCTAATCTGACTCACATAGGGAGTAAAGGGGCCATGAAAAGAAACCAAACATTGAGGAAGAGGTGTGGAAATATCCCTGTCACATCCTACTAGCACTCCTGTTGTGGCCTGAACTGTAGGTTAACGATTACCTAGTTCGAGAGGTCCACGATGTCGTGAGGGAGGGTTGAGATAGTCACTCACAAAGATTTCTAAGGAGTGCGCAATAAGGCAGATTCCTTATTCCTTAGAAGCCCTTAGTCTCTCACAAGGTCGACTGAGTGGAGTGTTGACTCCAAGGGTCGGAAAAATTCCCAAAACCAGTCAAGGCGAGTGACACCCTTGGAGCACGAAGGTGTGTCTCGAAGGGTACATCGTGTAATTAAAAAAAAACTTGAGTCAATAAATCTAGCTCGCCTAGAAAACATTGAATTGATAAGACATTGTCAGATTAAAATAATTAACTAAACAATGAATTTATTAATTATAAATCCCAATAAAAGTCTAAGCCTGATTCTAAGACTAAGCCTAATTCTAAGTTTAGTTATGGGACTAAATTAAAATATTAAATCAATTAAAAGAATAGAGATAAATCAATTTAAGGAAAAAGTGAGAAAAATCTAAAGATTGGATGGAATGCACATGTGTGCATGAAAATATTAAAAGGGATTTTTAAAATAGAAAGAAATAAAATATGAGAGAATAGGTGCACACATAGAGTGGTATATAGAGTCAAGCTACCACTAGTCCAACTAGAAGAAGACTCATAATCCAACTCTAACTAAGATCTAGTTAGGAGACACTCATTAAATGAGAATCTAGGGAATAAAGGGATAACTAAGAGCAAAAATAGGAACACATTGGGGAATGTGAGGGAAATTGACCTTTTAAATAAAATAAAATTGGAAATTACTTGTGCAACTTGGGGAGAGTGTGACAAGTGTGTGGGTGAATAATCCTAATAATTAATTATCAAGTTAATTAATTGTGCATGTGGACATGTGTCAGTGATGAAATTTTTATAAAACAAATGGTGTAGAAGGGAAACAGATCACACTTATTCTTGGTAAATTTATGTTGCAAAAATGGTTTTGATTGTGTTTTACTTGTGATAGGTGGGATACCAAGATTGTAGAAGGAGTGGAAGCTCTACCTTGTGAGGCAAGCCTTGGAGCTATTGTTTGTTGGTTTCCTGTGTGTGGCCCCTTTGAGGCTTGGGGGGATAAGAGGGAATAAGAGTACCCCTAGCATTGGTTGGGAGGTACTGGTGAAGTCTCTGTGATTAGCAAGATGTAGTAAGGAGGAGCGCAATTTGTTTACGGACATCATCAACTCTCTATCTTAATTGGTTCCAGTATTTTATTTTTGAAGTTGTTAATGTAGCAAGATTAGATTTTATAGATTGAACGTTTTGAAAATCCATTTGAACTGTTGTAGTTTTGAATTTAATTGATAAATTCGTTGAAGATTCATGATGTGATATTGGTTGAATCTCTTGGGTTCGTTACCATGTCATTTCATCCTAGAAATTTAGATTTT
>JASDQU010586415.1:0-20947 GCA_032191745.1 Picea mariana | reverse complement strand
TTTTAAATTACAACTCAATATTCAAAAACGTTTGTGTATTTCCTGTCAATTTTAAATACAAATCCTGAATTTAGAAATTTGTATGTATTCCTTCAAGACATTTGCATTTCTGGAAAATAATTCTATTTTATTTCGTTTTCTGAGTATGAAATTCATTGTTGAACATCACACTTTTTATTTCTTTCTTAATTTTAAAATTTGAAGTTCGCTGCTAGATTAAATGACAGGAACGAATTTTTAGAGCCTCTTATGAATGCTTCCCAAATTATATATAACCCATAAATGAATTTTATTTTCACTGTCATTTTAATTTACAGTCCAGAATTCCAAAGTCTATTTGTCGCTGCCAATTAAAATTTATAAACCATGTGTGTAGAAATTCATTGGTCACTGTAGATTTCATGGGAAATTTGGGAGTTAGATTTCATCGATATTGTAAACTTGTATGCAATTCCGGTAATATATAGTCGTTGCATCTTAGGTTTTACAATCTGAAGTTTAGGAAATTTATGAAGTCGCTGAAAATTTATTGCATATGCTCTCTGCTTATCTAATTGCAAATTCTAACAATTAAACTCAAGGGTCGCTGCCATATTATTTGTGAATCCAAGATTTAGAATATATTTGGGATTTTAAAAAAAAGGGGGAGGCGGGGGGGGTGTTTCATTTTCAAAGTTTAGAATTTGGTTAATCGCTGCCAATTTAATTTACTATCAAGAATTATGAAATGCTTATGATTGTTGCATTTTAATTAGAATTTATGGAAATAAACTGGTTATGATCATTGTAAATAATTTTTGCAAGCTAGAGATTTAGATAATTATTGATCGCTTCCATCAAAAATTTCAACTCCGTAATTTAGAAAAATTTGTATGGTCATTGTATAAACTAAATGAAAATCCGAATTTAGAAGTTCATGTGGTCTTGTAAATTATTTGAAAATAGGTGGTGTTCATAAATTTCATTGTGTGATCTCTGACTTGTAAACTCCTTTCAAATTTAATTGTTAGAGAAGCTATGGTTTTAAAGTTGAATCACATTTTTAAATGTGAAATTCTTGGGACTCTACAAATAAACTGGAGATCCAGAAACTTAGCTCTTAAAGCAACCGCTGTAGAGTTAGATTGCAGTTCAATTTTTCTTAGGCGATGTTTCCACTATTGAAATGGTTGCAATTCTGGAACTAAGACTTTTACGCTGCCAAATCAAATTGTAGCTCTTGTAATTGAAAAATATTGTATCGATGCCAAATCAAATTGCAGCTCCTGTAATTGAAAAATATTTTATTACTGCCAAATCAAATTGCAACTCCTGTCATTTGAAACTTATTTGTATTGTTTCCAAATCAAATTGCAGCTCTTGTCATTTGAAACGTATTTGATTCGTTGCCAAATCACCAAATCAAATTGCAACTCCCGTCATTTGAAATTTATTGATTAACTACCAAATTATTTTACTAATTGGAATTTGGGAATTCTTTGAGTGCTCACACATTTGACTCCTTATTTTTTATTTGTTTTGCTGCCTTAATTGATAATCTAGGATCATAAAATTTAGTATTTCATATCTTCCCATTCTTGTAGAGTGAAGTGGTATGTCCAATAATTTTGGGTATAGTATAAGCTACCCTTAATACTAGTTAATTTATGTAATGGTTGGATAGACTATCCTTAATTTAGTTGAACTTTTAAATGATTATTTTAAGAATTTTATGTTTCTACTTAAGAGTTAAAAAAAAAAAAACTTAAGGATGCCTTGGAGTGATATTTATGGGGAGTAAATTGTATTGAAAGCTTAAGAATTTTGGTGCCTATAATTTTGAACAACAGTCAACAAATGTTATATGATAATGATGCATTGAGATAGGACAACTTACATCGGATATGAAATAAGAGTTTATATGCACAATTCCATGATAATGATTAAATAATCATGTTAAGTATGCATAATATGGATATTTTTATATTTTCGGAATTTCAACTTATCTTTTACCAATTAAAACTGTTGCTGACATTGTGATTAGAGGATGAATTAAACGAAAGTTGTTAGTATAACTTGAAACAAATTGATTATTTTTTGTTAGGGTTAGCAGATGTATTATATGAAAAGTTTAGTGCCTTTTGGCTAGAGAACTTAATGTGTGGATTCTCACATGGATGTTAAGTGAAATTTTGTTATGCCTCACAATAGATGTTATAAGATGTTATTTCGCGATTCACGTGAATAATGCTAAATGATTTGTTAAACATAATAGATTATACTCTATGTTTAAGTAATTTATGAAGGATATTGTTGTGGATTTGGTCATGACTATCGAAGTATGATTGTGGTTAAGGGAACTAGATATCTCCTTGTTCTTCAGAAGAATCGCCAGTACTGAGACCTTAAATGGTCAAAATCAATCGGATGAATCTTGGACTTGAGCATTGATTATGTGTCTTGGAGGTCCTAAACTTGTAGGATAGGTTGGGCGGGTAGCTTCCTTATGTTATCTTTATGTGATATGGTTGATTGAATTATATTTCATTCAGATTGATTGTGTAGTTATTAATGCATGTTGTGATGCATATCACTTGTCCTAACATTTGTTTCAAAAAAAATATTTACCTATTTTGTACTCACTTATTTATTGTCATAATAGAGGGGACGTCACATATGGTATCAAAGCGGGTTCAACCCTACAACATTGGACCATTACACCTTCCATTGTGTTAAATAAATGATTAAAATTATATTGCTAATTAAATTTTGAAATTGTATGTGTAGGTAATCATGGTTAGAGGATGAAGGGGAAGTAGACGATGTGGTGTAGGAGGAATAGGTGTGACACCTCCGATAGTATCCACACCCGATGGGTCTAACCCCCAGGGAGAAGAGCATATTATTGATCAAGAGTAACTTGTTGTGGGAGATGTGGTAGGTATGATGATATCCTTCCAGAGGATGTCAGAGGCGTTGATCAACCTCCTGAATAGAGATGAGGGTAGAGCATATGTTCCTAATGAGGCTTCACAACATGCTTTGGTTGGTAATAGTAGTATACACAGAGAAATCGAGAAGGTAAAATTTCTCGAGTTTTGGGGTGCCCCGGACAACTTAGTTGCCGAGGCATGGTTGCAGAATATGGCGATGTTCTTCACACTTCGTGATTACACCTCCAACATGAAAGTCCACATGGCGGTATTTAAATTGAAGGGGAGTGATCTTCTAAGGTGGAAGATGCTCCTAACTTAGCTAAACATGGTCATCGAAGATGTGTCATGGGAGTTTCTTGAGGAACAGTTCCAAGAGAGGTACTTGTCTGAGGAATTCATTGAGTTCCAGCTTAATGAGTTCAACGCCTTATGACAGGGTGGTCGTACAGTGCCAGAGTATGAGGCCAGATTCATGGATCTACTTAGGTATGATCCACATCTGAACATGGAGAAGTTAAAGGTCAACAAGTTTTTGTTCGGCCTTAACTTCAAAATTTGTGTGAAGGTGAGGATCCTAATGCCTCAAGCATTACATGACGCAATTCAGAAGGCCCTTATAGTTGAGGAAGAGCTGAACAATGGGGGCCAGGGCATGAATCTTTCTATATCGACTGGACATATGACATCAAGAGTGTAGCAAAATCATACACCAGCCAGACAAACTTTAGGGCATAGAGATACACCTAGAGGACCTATGTTCTCTACACCGCGATGATAGGCACCTCAGCAGAGGACTCCTTATAGAGGACCACCACAACAAAAACATCGTCCGCAGCAGCAACAACATTTTAGGCCTGTTCAATAGAATAAACCAGGATCACAGAGTACTATGTCAACATATTATACTTCAAGGACTAGGAACATTGGACCGAAGACTGGATGTTGGACATGTGGAGAACCACATTACCAACGAGATTGTCCGATTGAGAAGGCCAAAGCAGTCGGATCATTAGGACCCAATATCGTTGGAGATTTGGGGAAGGCCCATAGGATACATGCAATGGTGAATAACTGCCAGGTCGAGCACCATTCCACTGTACTCGAGACGTCAGGTACAATCGTTGACCAAAATTTTAGCATATTGATAGATCTAGGTGCTACAAAGAGTTTTATCTCTAGTACAACACTAAATATAATTAAGGTAAAGGCAATCGAGAATGATGAGTTCAAATATGTAGAAATGGCATCGGGTGCCAAAAAAAAGGTTGGAGGAAAGGTTACGGACTGTAGCATTAACTTGGGAGATTTTGTAACGAAGGTCAACGTATATGTCATGATCTTAGGATCTTATGATATAGTGATTGGTATGGATTGGTTAGAATCACATGATGAGATACTTAACTATAATACAAAACGGTTAAGCTTAACAGATGATTTGGGACAAAGTAGAGTAATTGTAGGAAGGAACCAAGGGGTGTCCTTGAGATTTATTTCTTCCCTACAACTACGAAAGAGTATGTGCAAGGGATGAAAGATTTATTCAATCTTAGCGCTAAACGAAAATGGAGAGGTAAAAGGATTAGAAAACCTTCCTGTAGTACAAGAGTTTGTAGACGTGTTTCTAGAAGAGTTACCAAGTTTACCGCCTGAAAGAGAGTTAGAGTTTACAATAGACTTGAAACCTGGAACTGAAAAAATAGTGAGAATGCCATATCGGATGTTAATGCCAGAATTGCAGGAGTTGAAAATGAAATTGAAGGAATTATTGGATTTGGTACTTATACGTTCAAGTGTGTCAGCTTGGGGTGCGCTAGTTATTTTTGTGAGAAGGATGGATCGTGGAGACTTTGTATTACTACCGTCAACTCAACAAAGTGACAATCAAGAACTAGTATATGTTGCCAAGAAGAGATGATTTGTTTGACCAGATGAAGGGAGCGATGATTTTTTCTAAGATTGATTTGAGATCGGGATATCATCAATTACAGATTAAGGAAGAAGATATCCCTAAGACCGCATTTAAGATGAGATTCAGACACTATGAGTTTACAGTTTTACCATTCAGATTGACGAATGCCCCAGGGGTATTCATGATTTTGATGAATGGGGTGTTCCGTGAATACTTGGAAAAGTTTGTTTAAGTATTTATTGATGACATACTGATTTATTCTCGGATGAAAGAAGAACACGATGAACATTTAATATTGGTCCTACAATGTCTACGAGAAAACAAATTGTACGTGAAACTATTGAAATGTTCTTTTTACCAATCAGAGATTCATTACTTGGGACATATCATATCTGGTGAAGGTATCATTGTGGATCCAGTGAAAGTAGAGGCTATTATGGAATGGCTAGCACCAACACATGTAAAAAAATTATGCGGCTTTATGGTTTTAGCAAGATATTATTGAAGACTCATCGAAGGTTTTTCAAAGATAGAAAATCTAATCACAGAATTGCAAAAGAAAAACAATAAGTTCATTTGGACAGAAAAATGCACGGAAGCATTTCAAAATATTAAGGATTTTTTGACAACAACACCAATATTGAAAATCCCCAACATGAAAAAATAATTATTGGTATGCATGGACGCATCCAAGCAATGTTTAGGTGGAGTTTTGATGCAATATGGTCGAGTGATGGCTTACATTTCAAGGAAATTGATAAGGCATGAACAGAACTACGCAACACATGACTTGGAATTATTAGAAATTGTATATCCCTTGAGAGTTTGGAGACATTATCTGATTGGATGAAAATTTGAATTAAAGAGAGATCATTGTGGATTGCAACACATATTTACATAGAGTGACTTGAACGCACGACACAAGCGTTGGTCGGAATTAATTAGCGAATACGATTTTGAGATTACTTACGTTAAAGGAACGGTGAAAAGAGTGGTAGATGCGTTGAGTCAGGGACCACACATATTCTCGGTAATACCACTTAAGACAAATCTTTGAGAAAATATTCTAGCCTTACAGATAAATGATGAATGGTACAAGGAAGTTAAGAATAATATCATACAAGATGGCATGATGATACCTAAGTATGAAGGTTATTCTTTAGACAATGATGGATTGTTGATATTTAATCGAAGAATTTACATACCTCCTAACGATGAATTAAGAAATTTAATCTTGAGTGAAGCGCATCGAGCAGTGTACATGGCTCACCCGGGAGTCACGAAGATGAAGGCAGACATTAAGCCTTTATTCTTCTGGAAAGAAATGAAAGAAGACATAGTTAGTTACATGGAAATATGTCTAGAATGTCAGCAAGTGAAGGCTGAACATAGACATCTAGCAGGATTGTTAAATCCACATGTTATTCCCAAGTCAAAATGGGAGGTCATTTCGATGGACATTATCGTTGGATTTCCACTGACGGAAAGGAGGCACGATTCGATTTTTTTGGCAGTTGAGACCTTGACAAAGAGTGCACACTTTATTCTAGTATGTACGACGTATCAGGTGCCAGACATCGCGAGAGTATTTGCTAGCAAGATTTTGAGATTACATGGAGTACCAAGAAATATCATATCCGATCGAGTACCAATGTTTATAGGATGATTTTAGACCAGTTTCCAAGAGGCTTTGGGAACACAACTGAATTTTAGTACAGCGTATCACCCTGAGATAGACGGACAAATAGAGAGAATGAACCTGATTTTGGAGGATATGTTGCGTATGTATGTAATGGAACAACAAAAACGTTGGGAGGACTTCTTGCCACTAGTAGATTTTTCATACAACAACAGCTATCAAAGTACGATTAAGATGGAACCATTTGAGTTTCTCTACAGTCGACTGTGTCAGACGTCGTTGAGTTGGGATCGACTTGAGGATAGGGTCCTAGTAGGACTAGAGGTGATCCAAGAAATAGAATAACATATGCAATTGATAAGACGGAGGATTAAAGAAGCACATGATCGTCATAAGAGATATGCAGATGTGAATCGCGTTGACCGTAGTTATGAAGTTGGTGACACAGTTTTCTTGCAGGTAAAATCGCACAAGTGTTCTATCAAATTTGGAAATGGTGTTAAACTCTCTCCTAGGTTTGTGGGACCTTTCGAAGTTGTGGAAAAGAAAGGACTCGTGGATTATTGACTAGCCTTACCTGATTCTTTGAGGCATATGCACGATGTATTTCATGTATCTGTTTTGAGACATTATATTAGTGATCCTTCACATGTTATTGAAATTAGTTCTTTGCAGCTGTCAGACGAGGGTGCTCTCATGGCAGAGCCAATCCTCATTATGGACCATCGCATTCAACAACTACACGTCGAATAGTCGATCAGGTCAAGGTCCATTGGGACAATTATAGTCCACATTCGGCTACCTGGGAGGACGCATATGAGATGCGTCAACATTTTCCTTACTCGTTTGATAGATTAGACATATATATCTATGTCAGATACTTTTATTTACTTGCATTTATATATTGTTCAAACTTTGGGACGAAGTTTAAAACAAGAGGGGGTGTATGTAACATCCCACTCTACTGAGCACACTTTTATTGACTTATTCTTTGAGGATACTTGCATGCAAGTGATCCAATTATGGTACATTGTGATTTCGCTTTGATTATGGATTATAGATGATGATGATGATGATGTGTTCTGACTTGTTGTTATTTGATATATATGTATTTTCAGATGATATTGACGAGTTTTCTTGAGTGTGTAGGACACATGACATATTATGGATGTTGATGGCATCAATGGACTTCATTGGACTCCAGATTGAGTCAGGGAGTGGATTGTATTTTGTTTGAGTATTTCATTTTATGCACATGTGACATATGATTTATTATATGGATCATTGATGGTGTTTTTTTCAATGGATGCAGGCTAGTGATGCATGCTAATCCGACTCACATCAGGAGTAAAGGGGCCATGCACAGAAACCATACATTGAGGGAGAGGTGTGGCAGTGTCCCTGTCAAATCCTACTAGCACTCTCAATGTGTCTTGAACTGTAGTTTAATGATTACCTAGTTTGATAGGTCCACAATGTCATGAGGGCGGACTGTGAGAGTCACTCACGAAGATTTCTAAGGAGTGTGCAATAAGGCAAAGTCCTTATTCCTTAGAAGCCCTTAATCTCTCACAAGTTCGACCTAGTGGAGTGTTGACTCCAAGGGTTGGACAAACTCCCAAAACCAGTCAAAGGCGAGTGGCACCCTTGGAGCAAGGAGGTGCGTCTTGAAGGGCATGTCATGTAATTAAAAAAAATTGAGTCAATAAATATAGGTGGGCTAGAAAACATTGAATTGATTGGACCTTGTTGGATTAAAATAATTAATTAAACAATGAATTTATTAATTATAAATCCCAATAAAAGTCTAATCCTAATTCTAAGACTAAGCCTAAGTTGAAGTTTAGTTACGGGAGTAAATTAAAATATTGAATAAATTAAAATAATAGAGATAAATCAATTTAAGGAAAAAGTGAGAAAAATCTAAAGATTGGATGGAATGCACATGTGTGCATGGAAATATTAAAAGGGATTTTTAAAACAGAAAGAAATAAAATATGAGAGAACAGGTGTATACATAGAGTGGTATCTAGAGTCAGGCTACCACTAGTCTAACAAGAAGAAGACTCATAATCTAACTCTAACTAAGATCTAGTTAGGAGACACTCATTAAATGAGAATCTGGGGAATAAAGGGACAACTAAGAGTGAAAACAGGAACACATTGGGGAATGTGAGGGAAATTGACCTTTTAAATAAAATAAAATTGGAAATTACTTGTGCAACTTGGGGAGAGTGTGACAAGTGTGTGGGTGAATAATTCTAATTTAATCAATTAAAAGGTTAATTAATCGTGCGTGTGGACATGTGTTGGTGAGGAAATTTCTATAAAACAAATGGTGTAGAAGGAAAATGGATCACACTTATTCTTGGTAAAGTTATGTTGCCAAAATGGTTTTGATTGTGTTTTACTTATGAGAGTTGGGATACCAAGCTTGTAGAAGTTGTGAAAGATCTACCTTGCGAGGCAAGCCTTGGAGCTATTGTTTGTTGGTTTCCTGTGTGTGACCTCTTTGCGACTTAAGGGGCTAAGGGGGAAGAAGAGTACCCCTAGCATTGGCTAGGAGGTATGGGTGAAGTCTTTGTGATTAGCAAGATGGAGTAAGGAGGAGTGCAAGTTGTTGATGAACATCATCAACTCTCTATCTCCATTGGTTCCAGTATTTTATTTATGAAGTTGTTAATGTAGCAAGATTAGATTTTGTAGAATGAAAGTTTTGAAAATCCATTTGAAAAGTTTTAGTTCTGAATTTAATTGATAAATTTGTTGAATATTCATGATGCGATCTTGTTTGAATCTCTTGGGTTCAATGCCATTTCATTTCAGCCTAGAAACTTATATTTTATGTATTCCCTGCCATTTTAAATTACAACTCAATATTCATAAAAGTTTGTGTATTCGCTACCAATTTTAAATAAAACTCATGAATTTAGAAATTCATATGTATTCCTTCAAGACATTTTCATTTCTGGAAAATAATTATATTTTGTTGCATTTTCTGAGTATGAAATTCGTTGTTGAACATCACACTTTTAATTGCTTTCTCAATTTTAAAATTTGTAGTTTGCTACCAGATTGAATGGCAGGAACAAATTTTTAGAGCCTCTTATGAATGTTGCCTAAATTATATATAACCGAGAAATGAATTTTATTCTCACTATCATTTTAATTTACAATCCAGAATTCTGAAGTCTATTTGTTGCTGCCAATTAAAATTTATAAACCCTGTGTGTAGAAATTCATTGGTCACTGTAGACATCATGGGAAATTTGGGAGTTATATTTTTTTGATACTGTAAACTTGTATGCAATTCCGGTAATATAGAGTCCCTGCATCTTAGGTTTTACAATCTTAAGTTTAGGAAATTTATGAAGTTGCTGAAAATTTATTGCATATTCTCTCTGCTTATCTAATTACAAATTCTGATAATTAAACTCAAGTGTCACTACCATATTATTTGCGAATCTAGGATTTAGAATATATTTGGGATTTAAAAAAAAAGGTTTTTGCATTTCTGAAGTTTAGAATTTGGTTATTCGCTGCCAATTTAATTTACCATCAAGAATTATGAAATCCCTATGACCGCTGCATTTTAATTAGAATTTATGGAAATAAACTGGTTATGATCGCTGTAAATAATTTTTGAAAACCCTGGATATAGATAATTATTGATCGTTTCCATCTAAAATTTTAGCTCCAAAATTTAGAGAAAATTGTATGGTCATTGTATAAACTAAACAGAAATCTGAATTTAGAAGTTCATGTGGTCTGGTAAATTATTTGCAAATCGGTGGTGTTCATAAATTTCGTTGTGTGATCTATGACTTGTAAACTCTTTTCGAATTTAATTTTTTGAGGAGGTTGTGGTTTTAAAGTTGAATCACATTTTTAAATGTGAAATTCTTGGGACTCTACAAATAAACTAGAGATCCAAAAACTTAGCTCTTAAAGAAACCGTTGTAGAGGTAGATTGCAATTCAATTTTTCTTAGGCGATGTTTCCACTATTGAAATGGTTGCAATTCTGGAACTAATGCTTTTACGCTGCT
This sequence comes from Picea mariana, assembly GCA_032191745.1. Classification (NCBI taxonomy): domain Eukaryota; kingdom Viridiplantae; phylum Streptophyta; class Pinopsida; order Pinales; family Pinaceae; genus Picea; species Picea mariana. Next base: position 10,436 of record JASDQU010586415.1, on the reverse strand, counting down.
AAATCAAATTGCATCTCTTGTAATTGAAAAATATTGTATCACTGCCAAATCAAATTGCAGCTTCTATAATTGAAAAATATTGAATTGCTACCAAATCAAATTGCAGCTCCTGTCATTTGAAACTTATTTGTATCATTGCCAAATCAAATTGCAGCTCCTTTCATTTGAAACTTATTTGATTCACTTCCAAATAAAATTGCAGCTACTGTCATTTGAAATTTATTGATTAACTGCCAAATTATTTTACTAATTGGAGTTTGGGAATTCTTTGAGTGTTCACACATTTGACTCCTTAATTTTTATTTGTTCCGCTACCTTAATTGATAATCTAGGATAAAAAAAAATTAGTATTTCATATCTTCCCATTCTTGTAGAGTGAAGTGGTACCTCCAATAATTTTGGGTATAGTATAAGCTACCCTTAATACTAGTTAATTTATGTAATGGTTGGATAGACTATCATTAAGTTAGTTGAACTTTTAAAATGATTATTTTAAGAATTTTATGTTCCTACTTAAGAGTTAAAAAAAAAAAAAAAAACTTAAGGATGCCTTAGAGTGAGATTTATGGGGAGTAAATTGTATTCAAAGCTTAAGATTTTTGGTGCCTATAATTTTGAACGATAGTCAACAAATGCTATATGATAATGGTGCATTGAGATAGGCCAACTTACATTGGAGATGAAATAAGAGTTTATATGCACAATTACATGATAAAAAATAAATAATCATGTTAATTATGCATAATATGGATGTTTTTATATTTTTGGAATTTCAACTTGTCTCTTACCAATTAAGAACTATTGTTGACATTATGATTAGACGATGAATTAAACGAAAGTTGTGAGTCTAACTTGAAACAAATTGATTATTTTCTATTAGGGTTAGCAGGTGTATTATATGAAAAGTTTAGTGCCTTCTGGATAGAGAACTTAATATGTGGATTCTCACATGTGTTTTAAGTGAAATTTTGTTATCCCTCACGATAGATGTTATAAGATGTTCTTGTCCGATTCACGTGAATAATCCTAAATGATTTGTTAAACGTAATAGATTATACTCTGTGTTTAAAGAATTTATGAAGGATATGTTGTGGATTTGGTCATGAATATCAGAGTATGATTGTGGTTAAGGGAACTAGATATATCCTTGTTCTTTAGAACAATCACCAATACTAAGACCTGAAATGGTCAAAATAAATTGGATGAAACCTGGACTTGAGCATTTATTATGTGTCTTGGAGGTCCTAACCTTGTAGGATAGGTTGGATGGGTAGCTTCCTTATGTTATCTTTATGTGATATGGTTGATTGAATAATAGTGATGTTGCATTCAAATTTATTGTGATGAGATTGATTGTGTAGTTATTAATGTATGTTGTTACGCATATCACTTGTCCTAATATTTGCTTCAAAAAAAAAATATACCTCTTTTGTACTCACTTATTTGTTGTCGTAATGGAGGGGACGTCACATACATTTTCTTCAAGGGTATTACAGTAAACATCCTAAGTTGTGGAATGATCATGCCTATAATCATGCCATGCATTCTTCTACTCATAGATCTCCTTTTGAGACATGTTTGGGGTACTTGCCTAAATCACCTATGGATTTTTCTTTCGGGAAGACAAGTAAAGTGGATGGACAAGATGATGCTGACAAAGCTAAGAGGTTTATTCATAGGATTGAGTAGGTATATTAGGCAGTACATGAATAATTGGAGAAGAGCCAAGCCAAGTACAAGGAGAGACATGACAAGCATCAGGTTGATCATCAGTTCTAAGTTGGTGATTAAGTGTGGTTACATATCAACAACTAAATAATGGAGGGTGAAGGTAAAAAATTCAAACCAATCTGGTATGGTCCATTTAATATTTTGGAGAAGATTGGTAATAATTTTTCCATTTAGATTTTCCATCTTATATCCAAATGTATTCAATGGTGAATGTTGAGAATTTGAAACTTTATGAGCCTCCTATGATTATGGATAAAGATGATGGTGTTCAGGTTTCGATAGTTGATGGTTTTTCTCCTAAGTATATAGATGAGTTGTAGGAAGATGTTATCCTTGACATTAGAATCAGGACTTTGTGATGGGGTGATGTGGAGTATCTTTGAGTTGGTATTAAAAGGGTACATCCAAGAAAATCAATATGGATAGAGCTTGGAAAAGTGAGGGATATATATAATCATTTATTTGCTAAGTAATCCATACTTTTGGTGGTCCAAAAGGCTTCCAATGGGGAGGAATTATCCAGGTGGATCTAAGAATGCTTAAAACATTGATAGTCTCAAATGCTGATGAAAATGACTCCATTGCATAGAGATGGACGATAAATTTCCAATGCAATTTGAATAGGCTCAAACAGACGTCGTATGAGAAATTTACAGTCTTCTGAAGTTTTGTCAAAACAAGAAAAAGAGGGTGACACATGGCAGCACCAGAGAGTGCAACATGGAACTTTAGGAAACTATACAAATGAAACATGTCATCACCATCGAGAAGACACATGGTAGCATGGAATGACGTGGCATGCTGATGTGACAGGTGATTGGCATGATGAATGTGTATAGTTGATGACATGGACCAATCAGAGGATGCCATGTGGAAGCCCTTGATTGGCCCATGTTGGCTAAGTATCCAAAAGTTTGTTTGAGATTAATGGGATTCGAGCTTGTAACCTCCGCGATACCAATACAACAACTTAAACAACTAAGCCATGAGAACACATGTTATGGCATGTGGGAATCAATGTATTTAATGTTTTAAATATTAAATGGTGTAGAAAATTGTGGGTGCGAGGTTTGAACCTCTTCCACCCCCGCTAACAACCATGAGATCCAAACAATGCGCCAAGATATATTTTGATTAGTTCCACTGACAGAATAATATTTAAGGAATATGTTAATTCTCTACGACAATCCAACGGATCAGGGAAAGGATTGACCCCCGACCTTTCCTATATAAACCCCCATGCTATACCACTTGGGACAGGAGTTCGAGGATGTTAAGATTCCATGCCACTTTTCTTTTGTATAGAGTTATGTTTTCCTGGATATGAAATAAAGCTCATTTGTATAAGAGTTTTAAATTTTTGGCTTGGTACATAGAAACTAACATGGATTATTGTATCCAAGGGGGTTTCATTTATGTATCTTAGGTTATAAATATCTTATGGTAAAGTTTATGGTGAGAGTTTTATGAGATTTTTTTTGTAAGAGCTTCATAAGCATGTCATGTTTCCATTAACTCAAAGAGAGTTAATTTGGCGATGTTATATTTGGTGTCATTGGGAATTTGTGAGAAACATATAGAGTGTTTATAGTCAAAAGTTTCAGTTTTCCGAGGTGGAGATGATTTTGATAGTCACAGCTGAGTTTGCGTAGAAGATCAAAAGTTCACTTCAATAACACAAGTTAGAGTCATTATTGTATCAAGTATTTTGAGCATTAATAGAGTGGTCTCTCATTTGGAAGTGGGTCCGGATACATAGCCCAAGATGGGTGAACTCCATTATCAACTTGTGTAATGTTCCTTGTTAATTTCAATCTCTATTTCTCTCAACTTCAACTCTTTATTTCCATAATCTATTTATCAGTTAATGGAAATTGGATAAGTAAGGAGATTCACATGTTATTTTGGAAATATTCAAGACGGTCATAATTTTCGAATCAAGTTGGAAGTTAATGTAGGCTTAAGAAATAATTTAACATCTAAGGATTTTTGGATCACTTTCCCATGCATTATACTCCTATTTATACTAATTCTATCTTCTAAAGAACATTCTAGAGGAAGATATTTCTAGAAGCATAAACTTATATTAAGTCTTCTTACATTAGACTTGTTCACATTATTATATAGGATTTATTTACTAATGTCAGAGTTTATTAAATAGAAAACATATTATTCTACCTACATGAGGGGTTAGGGAGGTGAGGTCCCTAACTTGCCCTCCCCCTTGAAAAACAACCTTGTCCTCAAGGCTGGAGATAGGGAATTTTTTGCAGAATGGCAGCTGGCTCTCGGGAGGGATCTTTGGGTGTTGTATCCATCCATTGAAATAAAACTTCCTTGATGGTGTGGTGATGGATATGACACTTGCGTTGGTCCAAAACTTCTTGTGGTTGCAACCAAATGGAGCCTTCTTCACCCAACTGAAGGAGACTAGTTTGAGTCTGGCACTTAGTTCTAATCACTTTCTTTAAGTAAGAGACATGAAAAATAGGATGGATCTTAGAGTGACTGGGAAACACTAACTTGTATGCCATGGGCCCCATGTGCTAGATAATCGTATAAGGGCCATAAAACTTGGGATAAAGTTTCTGATAGTGTTCATATTTGAGTGAAGTTTTCTTATAAGGTTGCAGACAAAGAAACACTTGGTCCCCTTCAAAAAATTGATGTTTCGAATGACCCTGATCTAATTGCTTCTTCATGCCATTCTGAGCCATCACCAAATTTTATTTAAGGGTACAAAGAATGGTATCTCAGAATGTAAATGTGTTTTCGACTTGTTGAACCTTGGATACACCTAGCAGGTAGGATAGAACATACGATGTCTTTTGACTGTAGACTTCTTCAAAGGGAGTCATATGAGTGATAGAATGGTAAGATGTGTTGTACTACCATTAAGATAGGGGTAACCACTGAGCCAACTGATCAGTTTGTTGGTCGGACGCAAAACACCTCAAATATGTTTCCAAGAACTTGTTGACAACTTCAATTTTTCCATCAATTTCGGGATGATAGGTTGTGTTGAGATGAAATTGGGTTCCTTGGAGCTTGAAAATTTCTTGAAAAAAATGGTTGGTGAAATTTGGATCACGGTCAGAGATAATAGAGTGACGCATGTCATGGAGTTTGAAGATATTATCCATAAAAATTTGAGCCACTGTGGATGCGGTGAACGGGTCTTGTAGAGCACATAAGTGAGCATATTTGGAAAGACAATCTACTACAACCATGATGATTAAATTATTTCTTGATTTGGGTAAGCCGACAATGAAGTCTATAGAAATATCCATCCATATGGTAGGCTGAATCGGGAGTGGTTGGAGTTTTGATTGTTTTTCCCTTATTTTGTTGGAAGGTATCATATTCAACCAAAAAGGTGTGGGTGTCTTGTTTCATGCCTTCCCAGAAAAAATAACATTTGAACCGTTCATAGGTTTTGTGAAATATTGAATGCCCAGTTGTGGATGAAGCATGAAGTTTAGAGAGCACAGTGAATTTAAGGTTCGACTATTTGCTTAAATATATACAACCTTTATAACGAATCTCCTCATTGTGCCAAGAGTATCTTGGAGAGACTTGACGATTCTATTGTAATTGTTGGGTTAGGCTATAAATTTTGGGGTCTTGCAACCGTTATTGGTGAACTGCTTGAATACAATATGCTACAATGAAAGAGAGGTAAAAGAGGAACCCTTCGTCTTCATATTTCCTCAAAAGAGAATAAATAACAACATTTTATTTTCCCTTATTGTAGATTATCTCATAATAATAACCAAACATATTGGTTACCCATTTATGTTGCTCCGGGGATGAAATTATTTGTTCCAAAAAATACTTGAGGCTACGATAATCAGTTTTAATTTGGAATTATTTCCCTAATAGATAAAAATGCTAGAGATCCACTGCATGACGAATAGCCAACATTTCCTTTTCATATGTGGATATGCTCAAATGTCACTTCGAAATGTTTTTACTAGTGAAAGCCAAAGGTTTTCCTTATTGCATGGGGACTGCCCCGATTCCTTTCTTTGAAGCATCACACTCCAGTACAAAAGTCTTGGTGAATTTTGGAAGTGCCAGAATAAGAGCCATCCACATTGGGGATAATTTCAAGGGTATAAATTTATCTCGGAATGTAGAAATCTTGGTGAATCTTATTAGTCCTTAATATGAAAACTATAAAATGTTTGGTGATATTTATGTAAAAATATTCAAATTTCTAAGGATTTTATATATTTTCTATAAAATTTGGGCTATTTTTAAGGTAAAATAATTTTATTCTATAGAATTTGGGTGAATCACTTTTAAAAAATATGGAAATTGGTGAATCTTTTTTTTGGAAAAAGCATGGAAAATTATCCCATGGGTGATATATAGCCCCTAAAATTTTCCCTGGTGCACATAGCCTCCTTCAAGGCTTGGAAGGATTGATCAGTTGCAAGAGTTCAACTGAAAGAATTCTTTTTAAGGAGATCTTTAAGAGGATTTGCAATTTTACCATAATTCTGAAAAAACTTTTGATAATAACATGTTAAACCTGGGAAACCATGCAAACTTTTAAGAGTTTTAGGGAGAGTCCACTCCTTCATAGATTCATTTTTTTTGGGATCCACATGTACACCATCCTTTCCAATAATATGACCCATGTACTCTACTTTAGAGGCTCCAAAAGTACATTTAGACTATTTGAGAAAAAGTTTGTGCTAAGATAGTAGGTGTATAACTTGATCCACATGAAAGAGATGGACTTTCCAAGTTTTACTATAGATGAGAATATCATGAAACAAAACTAAGACAAAGTGATGGAGGAAAGGAAAAAACACATGATTCATGAGACTTTGAAATGTGGAAGGTGCATTACACAGGCCAAAAGGCATGACCAAGAACTCATAGTGACCCTCATGAGTGTGAAAGGCGGGTTTGGGAATATCTTCCTCTTTCATATGTATCTTGTGGTAGATAGAACGTAAATCAAGTTTGATAAAGTATTGAGCACCACTCAATTCATCCAAAAGGTCATCAGTGATAGGAATGGGGAATTTGTCTTTGATTTTGGTCTCATTGAGGGCATAAAAATTAGGACACCTGCGTTGGGTGCCTTTTTTATTGAGTACCATGCCTACGGGAGAATAATAAGGGATGGTACTAGGATGGATTACACCAACCACTAGAAATTCATGAACAACTTTCTAAATTTCATTTTTATGGGAAAAGGGATGACAATAAGGGCAAACATTTAGAGGAAGAATTCTAGGGACTAGTGGAATGTAATGATCATGGGCACCATAGGAAGGAGGAAGTCCCTCGGGATGGTTAAAAACAAATTGGTGTTGGGAGAGTAGAGATTAGAGGTTGGGATGCATCGTAGGTGAGGGAGTCTCCACGACTTAAATGGAATGGAGTTGGGAAATAATGTTGGAATGACCTTTTTGAGGATTTTTCCATTCAGTGGGAACCATTGATCTCAGGGGAGCCTTCTATGATGCCTTGGAACTAATAATGTTGTCCCTCCTGTTGGAATTGCATGGTGAAGTATTTAAAATCCATGGTGATGGGGCTAAGTGTTTGTAACCATTCAACACTGAGAACAATGTCACAACCACACAAGTTGATAGCAAACATATGATATTTTAGGTGGTATTGACCAATTTGTAGGCACACATTTTTACAACTCCCCCGACATTTCATGGAACCACGATTTGTAATCATGATTTGGAAATTGTTGACTACATGTATATAACTCATGGTCTCTTGAGAAATGCGATGATTAATAAAATTATGTGTGCTACCACTGTCAAATAGGATTGTGAATTTCCTATGCTTAATGTAGCCAATTAGCTTGAGGGTTTGGGGAGAAAAAAAACCAGTGAGGGTGTTCAGTGAAATCAACGATTCAACTTTGGGTGGATCAGAGGGTGGGTTAGGATCATCTGCATTGGGTAGCTCTTAAGCATGGGAAACATCATCATCCTCATCAAAAACTGCCTCAGATATGTCCATAAAAATATTATGTTCCTTATACTTGTTTCCAAGAAAAAAATTGTCATCACAATTATAGAAAAGACCCTTAAGTTGGTGTTCAACCATTTATTCCTGGATTAATTTTTGGATCTTGAGAGGAGAGGTAGGAGGGGTGGGATTGTTGGGTCTAGGGTGAAGAATAAAGGAGGGTTTCTGGTTTTGGGAAGAGACTACCTTATATGCTTCCTTCGCACATTGAGTATCTTCCAACCAAGTCTAGGGGCGAGCCATTAGGACATGGGCTTGAATGTCATCCTTCAAGCCAGTAATAAATCATTCCTAGAAGAAGGCATCAGACATGCCATTCGTTCTGAAATCCAATTCCTCAAAGGTGGTTATATAGTTTTCCACTATGCCAAACTATTTTAGCCTGGTCAAACAATCCAAATGGTGTGTGTTGGTTTTAAAGAGTTCATAAATATCTAAAACAAATTGTGTCCAAGTAACATACTCTTTGCGGGAATTTTTACGCCATTGCCACAATTGCCAGCATTCACGATCCAAATAAAGGACACCATAACAAATTTTGTTCGGATCATCGGTAATGTTGTGAAAGAAGAAATAATGTTCCATTCAAGTAACCCATCCCATTGGATCTGAGCCATCAATTTTTTTCACCTCAACTCTGGGAAGGCATAGTTCATGATGAAGGTGGTTGGAAACATAGTTACCAACTTAACAAGAACTCTAAAGAGTTATCGTTCTTTCGGTGGTCCAATTTTTTACCTTGTTTTTAAAAATGGTGCTATCGGTAGCACTCCCCCTATGTTTTTAGGTGGTTTTTTGATATTTTAAATTTTTCGATCAACAATGTTTCCACATTATTTTATTAAATGCTTATTTTTCATCTATTTTCAATTTTTTTTTTTTTATTCAACATTGTTTTTAGTCATTTTTCCATGCTTCTTTCAATCTTAAAAATATTTTTAACCATTTAATTTTTTGAAGTTATGATTTTTCATATAATTGTGTCTCCTTAATTAATTTATTGTTCCGTACTTTTTAAATATAGTGGAAAACATCATTTTTAACACATTGTTTACCTTTACTTCAATACATAGAAACCAATTGTAGTTAAGTAACATTATTTTTGAATATTTAGCAAAAACTATACATTTTATAGCCATATATAATAAAAAACCTATACATTTTGGTACCTATTCCTTTAAAATAACATGTCAAACAAAGCATTTTTATGGACATAATTGAACAAAAAAAGTCAAAATTTTATAAAAAATTATCATTTTCTTTCATATTTTTATAGATTTTAAGTAAAAAAATGACAACATTTAATAAAATTTTCCATTTTATAGTGATTCACATACAATTAAAATGAAAAATAAAACAATAAAAAGGTTCATCTCAAAACAACAATAGATACATCTTCATTCTTATTTTAAAATCCGAAAGTCAAAACATTACAATTATAGCTCATAAAAAATTTGCAAAATTGAGCATCGGCTTCAAGGGAATCTTAAAACTAATAAAAAATATCATATATCCAAAATTCATCATTCTCAACAGACACATTATTATCTTATTCGACATCATTTTGTGCTTCCATTGTGTCATCTTGTTCTTCCATTGGCTCTTTGATATCCACAAGTTTTCCAAAGTGATCCTTTCCAATCATTCCTCCTAATGCTACTTGATGTTCCTTTGACATTTTTGCCTCCTTTGATTCACTAAAATCTCCTTTCCTCAAGACAACTTCTTGCATTTCATCTGGAAGAGCTAGAATAGCATTAATTCTTTGTTAAATAAAACTACATCGCATTGGGTCACTTTCAATGGCTATGCAATTCCTTCCTTTCTGTAAGCAACACGCTAATGTTGTACCTAATAACTAAATACAAAATAAATAATAAAGTTAGATACTGTAAAAAGACATAAATTAAAAATAATATAAGATTGAAGTATGATTTCATAAATATTAGATCATAATTCTTACCTGAACCTGAGAACAAATCCAAAACCCAATCTCCTTCATTTGAAAATGTATCTATATGATAATTAATTAATGCTCGTGGTTTTTGATAAATGTTAACCATCTCTCCTTTCAAATCTTTTCCCTCATATGTTAGCTTTCTAACCACAACATTGTATACCAATACACTACTAGGAGTCTCTCCATCCTTTGCATTGATAATAATAGAATTATAAGAATCATGTTTTGTCCAGGTTGCAAGATGTATACTCTCAAAATCATGTTTAAATGATTCTCTATTGGAGCTTTGAATATTAGGCTTGTTCCTGTAACACAAATAAGTGCAAATCCAATTAACTTGTGAATTAATAAAAAATAATTCTAATCTTAATTGATAAACATACACTTCAATATCTTACCAAATAAACTGCATCCTTGTCTTTTCTTTCCCCTTGAAGCTTGATTGTACTAATCCTTGTTGTGTGTCTGAATGAAATACCAAAAATATCCAAAATGGTGATGTTGTAACTTACGTAAATCCCATAACCACTTTATTGAAATCTTGGTAAGTAAAAGGCTCAGTATCATATCCAATGTTTTGGATATTATAACCAGGAGGAATATCCACAATAACTAGGGAGTATTCTTTTTTAGGAACAATATTTTCAAGTTGTTCACAATCACCTAATATCACTTTATATTGAACAATGTCAATCCCATTCCAAATGTAGTGATCAAGGGTGTCATCAAGTTGAAC
>JASDQU010586414.1:61174-72545 GCA_032191745.1 Picea mariana | reverse complement strand
TATTGTATTTTGAGTGGTAGCTCAATAGGAGGATGCCCCCTCGAAGAGGCAAGTAAACATGAGAGGATCCCTTCCATAATATGATCCATTGTATGGTGTTGCCCTACCTCAAGGGTTTGGTAATAATAAAGCGTGGTTTCTTCTATATTGTTTTGTGAATTTATTGTGTATTTAGTATTTGTGGTGATTATATTTGTAGGTATATTCAGGTACTTAACAATTGGTATCAGATCACTTTTTTTGGCCAAAGAAGGGAATAAATATTTTGCTCTTTTTGCAGAATTTTTTATAGGGAAGAAAAAGAGGGCGGCACACTTCAGGTTCAGATCTGAAGCTTTATGAGCTGAATTTGGAAAAACAAATTGGGTATTTGAATTCCTCTTGGAAAAATACCCAATTTCAAAAAACAAATCAGCCGAAACGGATTCCGAAAAGTGAAGTTACGAGCATTTTAAATTCAACAGTTTTTCAGGGTTTTTCCAAAAAAAAGCCGCGATTTTCTGTCGTAACTTAATGTTCTATTTTTTGGGTTTTTTCGTGATGGCGATGGGACTGTAGAGCTCATAGGGTGCTTAGATGGCTATTTCTTCTCAAACCCTCAAAGCAATTCTACAGATTACTGAAGCATTCAAAGCCCAATTGGTTGACACATTGAATGGTAGATTTGATGCATTTGTAGATGGCCTCACAAACGGCCTCAATGATAGTTTTCGTAGTATTCCAGATTCATTGGATAGCATGCACAAGAGGTTTCTTATGGCAGACCTCATGGATGAATATAATCAAGAAATATATGTTTGGTATGATTTTGAGGCCGATTGTGATGATTGGTATATGGATAGTTGTCATTTATGGGATGACAACCACTTTCATATTTTATTTGATGACTCTAATTCACGTTCTGTAGAGAGCATCAATGTGAAAAATCAGAAGCCAATGATTATTACCAGTGTCCATCCTGCATATCCTACAGTGGTATTATTCCTTCTAGATTCTGCCATGACCCTTTTCCACTATGTGGATGGATCTTCTTATTTAGATGCACATGACATGTGTCACTCTTTGGAGCATCATTTTGAGTTGGTTATTGGGTTCCAAAATATTCCACGTGGAGTTCACATGAGCACTTGAACACGGGACTTGGGTTTACAATGGCGGTTGGACTACTTCAGCATGGTGGCTTTCCTTCCTACATGAGACCTTGGTTCTCCAGTATTCTTCAACATTATGGTCCACAATTATCCATGGGACCCTAGTATATGGTTGTACATCAAGCATTGAGGACAACGCTTTCATAAGGGGGATGGAATGTTAGGTAGTAGGGACCAGAGGGCCCATAGTGATAATAGTGGAGGCCATTCAATGTAAGGTGGACTAGGTCCACTATATTATTAAATAAGGCCCACTTTGGTAGTTAGATATAATAAATGTAAGAGGACTTCTTAGAAGGTTCTACTTCTAGAAGATTCCTCCTCTAGAATGTTCTTAGGTTGTGGTAGCATTATATAAAGGGGTTCAAACAATGTAATGGGATATGAAGAAAAGTATTGTATTGTGAGTGATATTTCAATAGGAGGATGCCCCCTCGAAGAGGCAAGTGAACAGGAGAGGATCCCTTCCATAATAGGATCCATTGTATGGTGTTGCCCTACCTCAAGGGTTTGGTAATAATAAAGTGTGGTTTCTTCTATATTACTTTGTGGATCTATTGTGTATTCAGTATTTGTGGTGATTATATTTGTAGGTATATTCAGGTACTTAACAAAAAGTGTTCACAAAGATTGACTTGATATCTAAACATTATCAAGTCATAATCAAAGATGAAGATATTCAAACACAACCTTCAGGACAAGGTATGATCATTATGAATTTGTGGTAGTACCATTTGGATTTACCAATTCACTAACCACATTCATGTGCCTCTTTTTTTTTTCCAGGTTAGAAAGCCCAATGAAAACCCTCGAGTACTTCTCCTCATTTCAAGGATGGTACATAGGGTAAACCCTAGAATCTTAAAGGCACAAGGTCGATCGACAACGAGGCTCGAAGTCATTACAACAATATACTCATTATAATCTCAACATGTCACTTATAGAGATTGAACCCGAGTGGGGAGGATAACAATCATTCCTCCCAACCACCTGAGCTAAACCTAATTGACCCACATTCACRTACCTTATGAACAATGCCTTCTGTAAATATTTGGATAAGTTTGTATTAGTTTTTATTGGTGATATCCTTGTCTATTCAAAATTTGAAGAAGAACATGATGATCATCTCAAAATGGTTTCATTATAAATTCGTGGTAGTACCATTTGGACTTACCAATGCACCAACTGCATACATGTGCCTTATGAACGATTTCTTCGGTAAATATTTGGATAAGTCTGTATTGGTTTTTATTGATGATATTCTTATCTATTAAAAATTTGAAGAAGAATTTGATGGTCATCTCATGGTGGTTTTGCAAATACCAAGAAAGCGTCAATTGTATGCCAAGTTCAACATATGTGTTTTTTGATTAAAAAAATAGATCCAATAATTGGGACACATCATGTCAAAACAAGGAATTGCAGTTGATCCAGAAAATATCAAAGCCATCATGAATTCACCTACTCTGGAAAGTGTGATAGGTATGAGATCATTTATGGGACTTGCAATATATTATCAAAGAGTCTTTAATGGATTCTCCAAGATTGGTCACCCAATAAATTCATTGAAGAAGAAAGGAATAAAAATTGTGTGGTCTTCAGAATGTGAAGAAAGCTTTCAACAATTGAGACATCTTCTTACTAGTGCACCAATTCTAAAAATAAAAGATCCAAACATAGATTTTGTAGTGTGTACAAATGCATGTAAATAAGGGCTTGGTGAAGTTCTTATGCAAGATAACCATGTGTTGAGTTATAAGTCTAGGAAACTAAAAGAACATGAAAAGAACTTTGTCACTCACGACCTAGAACTTGCAACTATAATTCATGCATTGAAAATGTGGCATCATTACTTGATGGACATGAAATTTTTATGGATGATAGATCATTGTAGGTTGAAGTACCTATTTGATTAGCCACACTTAAATGCCAGACAGGCTCAATGGTTAGCTTTTACCAATGAATACGAGTTTGAGATAAGACACATAAAAGGAAAAGAGAACAAAATAGTTGATGCACCCAACAAAACCATGCAAGTGATACATATGGCAACCATCAGTACTTGTGAATCCAACCTAAAGATTAGAATACAAGAATCCTTGCATGATGATGGACACTTCATTCAAATTAGAAACAGTTTGCATCAAGAACCACCTGAACAGAAATGTGATGGTTACTAGATGATTAAAGATGGATTGTTGATCTACAAAGATAGACTATTAATTCTTAATTTAATAGAGTTGAAAAAACCCATTATGAATGAAATACACAAGAAACCATACTTAGAACACCTAGGCTACCAAAAGATGATTGTTGCAACAAGGAAACGATATTATTGGCCTGGAATGAAAAAGAATATTACATAATACATTGCAAGATGCATTGAACGATCACAAGTCAAATATAAACACCAACCTCCAATAGATTTGTTACAATCCTTGCCTTTCTAGGACAATGAAACAACATGATGGTATCATGGTTGTGGTTGAAAATTTGAGTAAGGCTACTCACTTTGTTCCCATAAAATATACACACAAAGTAGTCGACATCGTAAAAATATTTACAATGGAAATTTCCAGGTTGCATGGGATGCTTACAAYAATTATATCTAACACATATTTAAAATTTACATCAAAATTTTGGAAATGATTGTTTGAAGGATTGGGTACACAATTAAGCTTTAACACTACAATAATCCAAAAATAGTGATGCAAAGGGATCCAAGAAGGCAAAAAATTCAAATTTCTCGGATTCAGACAAAACCAACGCCATCACGTAGGGCTCGTTCTGTCGATTCTAACAATATATTATTTTTCGAAAATGGACTCTGTATGCGAAAGTTATTGCGATCTGAAATTTTTCCCAAACATGCAAAAAAAGTCAAAGTCAACAGTCCGTACTGCTGACGTCAGCACCACGTCATCATGACATGGCACATGACATCAACATGATGTCAACATGCTAACATGGAAGCACCAGAGCGTGACACATGTCAAGCATTTTTGGCATTTTCAGGGCTAAGTTGGCACTGTACAGAATTGACACATGGATTGTACGGACATTGACGTGGCAGTCTGTACGATGACGTGGCCCACTAACATGTTGATGCRTGGTAGTGAYGTGGCGTACGATGTTGATTATGCAGGCAGATAGGGTAGTGRCGTGGTGTACGACAAGCTGACTTGATTGGGTGACTATGTGTACAGGGCCAATCTAGAGGCAACACATGGCCCAATCAYAGGGCACCACGTGGAACCCCAGATTAGGTCAATAAGGCATGGGTCAAAATTTGTTGGACTCAGGTGGTTTCGAACCATGAACCTCTTTCACGGCAAAGTCTCCACATTAACYGACAAACCGATCGGGCTACTGGCTCGGTTGTTCATCCGAATGGAAATAAACTTATTTATTTGCAAAGTTCGAGGGATTTCATGCCAAAAAGGTCGTCGAGAGAATCGAACCTATGACCTATCCTTCAGCCTAACACTCCAACAGATTTATGCTAACGAACATGGTGGAGGGGCGTGGCTTGTTAAGCCCACCTCCACAATCTCTTTTGTTATGAGTTATCGCGAGGTTTGGGGGTAAGCGCTCGGTCAATGGACCTAGGCCACTGACTAAGGCGCCTTTCACGTGACCACTAGCAGAGTTCCTGAGCGCCGAGAAATTAGAGCACCTATCACACCTAGCGCTAGCCACATGGCGCGCCATGCAACCAGGGTCCTGGAGCAGAGGGACGTGCACCAAAATTTGGCCAAAATGTGGGTTTTAAACTATGTTAAGTGGTTTTTTAATGATTTAAGCCTAATTTTAATGGGATTTTGCCCATTATTGGAGGATCTGGAGCCCAATTTGAGGCCATATTTTGGGAGGAATTTGGATTTCAACCCCCAACTCCAAATCTACTTAACCAAGCCTATCTGTCATGGGCAACATGTTCATAACAACAAAATGATGAAGGATTTTTGAAGTTCAGTCCATTTTTATGCAGGGAAGCCATTGAGGAAGTGAACTTTGGAGGCCATTTTCGGGAGCTACGCTTAGCCTTTTTCARGGTCGTCAATTGTGTTGGATTCTTGAGGTTGAGAAGAACACAACCAAACCAGTTTGTAATCCAATTGATGTACTTTTGAAGCATTGAAGATTAATAAGAAAGCCTCCCCCACTAAGACAAAGGCCCAGAGACGTAGGCAACTTTGCCAAACTYCGTTATCAATCTTTGGCGTTATGGTTTGTTGTTMTTAATGTTCATTTTTTGTTCTGCATTCTTTATGATGGCTGCAACATTCTTTCATTAAATCTTCTTCTTCTCTTCAAATTCTAAATGGTAAATCAACTCATGCAAATTACTTAACYAAGTCTTTAAAAGATCATTTTCGGATCAAACWGAGAGGCAGACAGAAATAACAAATCAAATATTGGAAGACATGCTTCAAATGTATGTTATGAACAAACTAGTTAAACAAGAAGGCTTCCTACACATGGTAGAGTTTGCTTATAACAATGGTCATCAAACATCATTGAAAATGAGTCCATTCAAGGTACTTTATGGCAGAAGATGCAATACCCCAATGAGTTGGGATAATCTAATTATGCTTGGACCATAAATGCTCAAGGAGCTAGAATAAGAGGTTATTAAAATTAAATAAAATCTAAAGATGGCTCAAGACAAACAAAAAAGTTATGCAAACAAGAACATAATGCATAACAAGTTTAAATACAGAGAACATGTTTATCTCAAAGTTAAACCACAAAGGAGTTCCTCGAAACTTGAAACTTGTGTCAAGCTAACACCTAGATATTATGGGCCACTCGAGATCATAAGAACGATGGGGCCAGTAGCATATAAACTTGCATTACCTACTAACATTATAACACATAATTTTTTCCATGTCTTATTGCTTAAGAAATACGTGCATGATCCCAACCATGTTATTGATTAGGTTGTGATTTAGGTGGAACTAGACAAAGAGTTATAACCAGAACCTCTGTGCATCCTATACAAGAAAGTAACATCGCTCTGTAACTGAGCCATCACTTAGGTAAAGGTGCAATTGAAACACTTTGAACCAAATGGAGCTACTTGGGAGATGGAGGATGCCATGAGAGAGACATATTCATTCTTATTTCAGTCTCAAACATTGTTGCAATAAACATACACTGATGATGATGTTATTCCAAGGGGGAGGCAATGTAATGCCTCAGTTTCGAACCTCTTGAACAATTTGAATTTAACCATGTTTAAATGTGTGTGTGTGTGTGTGTATATATATATATATATATATATACCATGAGGTACACATGCCATGGTGATTTTGAATACTTGTAAACATTGTTATTTTGTATTCAATAAAAGAACCAAGACTAACTTAGTATGAGCACTGAAGGAGATATGATACCAGAGGAGGAGAAAGGTGAGGGGGTACAAGGGAATTTTTACATGCTTGGAATCTTGTCCATTTTTGTATGCATGTTGTCATTATTGTAACCTTCACACTTTTATGATATTGGGCCTAACCTATTATCTAAATCAAAGATAAGAGAAGTGGATGAAAGCGACTCCTAGATCTAGGCAATCACTTCCCACATTATGGGAAATTCATCCCCTGCATAATTAAAAGAAACAAAGATTATTTGGGACTTTTACTTGTCATATTTCACTCATGCAAAGAGGGGGAAATTCAAATAGGAGGAGAGATCTATTTTTTTGGGAGGGAATAGAAAAGAGGAAAACAAAGTTTTAGCTTGGAATAAGAAGGCTACCACACTATGTGATTGAATAGCCCATGAAAGGAGGCCATCAGAACACTAAGAAGAGGAGTAGAAAGAGGAAAAGTCATAGAGAAGATGAAGAAAGAGATTTTGTACAACAATAAAATGCCAAACTGTCCAGAAGGACATCCTTACAACCCCTAAAGAAAGTTAATCATAAATTGCCCAGGAACCAAGAAAAAATATATGTTGAAGTCAAATATGTGAATGGACAACAATTTGGAATTTTAAAGGGGAGAACTTTTGAGGGATTGTTCAGTAGAGAAGGAAGAACCCTCCCTATGTTTTGTGGAGTAGGTATTGTGAGTGTCAAAACTAGTCTGATTAGAGAACTCAACAATTGGTTACTTGGTTGATCTTTCATGTTTTTTGGGATTGAAATAACAACTTGAGAGAATCCTTAGTTTTCCTCATTCGTCGGGGTGGTCTCATAGCCTAGCTAGGGGGTGGTGTCCACAAAGGACTACCTATGATTGGATGGAAAATTGCTTTGTCTCGATCAGTTTCTTGGTATTCAGTTGTTAAGCCCTAGACAAAGCCCCATGTTAAGTATTTAGTTAAGTATATAACCCCTAACTAAGCCCTGTATATTGAATTATTACATTTCTAGTGTTATATTTGTACGTAGGCTAGAACCCTTCATTGTACCCTTTTATTATAACTGTACCATTTGTCACACACACACACACACACACTGAGGAGACCTAGTCTTAGGAGCATCTCATCTTGTCTTTTGAATTATATATATATATATTGTAAAAGGAGGTTTCCCCTTTGAAGTGGACTGCATTCATGGACTTTTTATCATTTTTAAGGCGTTGGATCATAACATTTGGTATGAGAGCATCGATCCTAGGGTTTTGTTGCTTCAAGAAAGTCATCTTGTCATTTTCACTATAATGTTTTTCTAGGATGCTTCAGACAGTGAAATTCGTTGGTTACTTAGGAGACATATCAAATTACTTTTGGTAAAATTTTTAGGTTTTGGGTTTTTATAAATTCAGAGATATTGCCTTTGGAAGATAGGTTTTTTTACTCATCTTGAATTCAGTTTTAAAAGAGTTATCTTGGGATTTTCACTATAACTTTTTTTCTGAGAGGTTTCAGACAGTTAAATTTTGTGGAGAATAAGGAGACATGTCATAGTATAGGTCGTCAAAATTTTAACTTATGGTTCTCTATAATTTTGTGGAGACTAAGGAGACATGTCAGATTATAGGTGGTCAAAATTTCATGTTCTGATTCTTTAGAATTTTGGAGATACATTCCATGGAAGACAAGGTTTGTGACTAATCCTAAAATCAATTATCTTGGCATTTTCGCTGTAATTTTTTTTAGTGATTTTTTAGACTTTGAAATTTTCAGAATCATGAGTTGACATAGTGAAGTACATGTGGAAAAATTTTCATATTTTGAATCATTATATTTTATGATATATTGCTTGTGGAAGTTTGGGTTTTTCACAAGTTAGTTTCTAGTGATTTTAAGAGATTTTTTCATGGTTAGCAAGTTGATTTTTTTATAAAAATTTTAGGGAYGTTTTCTGACATATTTAAATAACACCGGATCTGTCATTCAATGGGTAAAACTATGGTTAGGGACGAATATATGCAAGAAACAMAAAAGGTTTCACGTTGTTACTCGAAACCATTGTTTCATTTGGTTGGAAACCTTYGTAACCTCTGTTGGTACCCCTTCGAGTAGTACCGCATTAGACAACACTTGTAAACAAAATTTCACTTCCACGTACCTTTGGGTATATAGGAAGTCCCTTAGGTATACTTGAAACTAACCTTAGATAAGCTATTCAATYGTCTTGTTGCTATAGTACACCAAGAACAACACTCGGGGAGACCACTCTCCAGTACTTGGGTAGTCGGTTAGTAACACTACGGGCATAGTTGAGCCTTCTTATTTAGTGCCCTAAGATATTGGRCTAAGTAGTGTTGTTGGACCCCRCACATATATCAAAGAGTTGTAGCATGTAAAACTCCCTTGTCCTTAGGACCTAGTAACTTTTTTCCGTGGCTCCAAAGAAAGATCCAAAAATTACTTCACCAAATAAACCTCCGGAAAGATCCTCCATGACTCGTGAATAAAATGAGGATATACAAAACTAGCTGTCCAAATTGGACAGTCAAATCATCGAGTTGAATGATAGGTTGGTGAAAAAGGATGATTTGACGACTAGTCAAATAGAAATAGAATGAAAGATAGGAGAAAATATGGAATAGATGGAAAAGAAGATGAGTCAAAATATGGAATATGTGGAAAAGAAGATGGAAATTTTGATGGATAAAAAGATGGCAGAATTGCAAAATTCTATTTTACAAACCTTGGATGGGAGGCTTTCTAAAAGTGACATTGTAACTCATGAAAATAAAGGTAATATTCTTGTTAAACACTGTCGATAATAAGCAATTTTCAAGTGGATTTAACTCCAATAATGGAGTTAATTATGGTGGGGATCCTGTAGAAAATTAAAATGAAAAAATCATCATATAATAAATTATGTCATACACTTAGCAACCTAGAGATAACTATCTTAAATGAACTCTGAAATGTATAACCACACTCAGAAAATACCATAAGTAGAAATGCACATAGCCAAGCACTTTAGCAGTGGAATAAACACAATGGACAACAATCATTCAACTCAGAAATACTCAGAAATTTAGGCAATGCCAGGGAAAACCCCAATGTGGGGAAACCCAATGAGAGAGAGAGATTTATATAACTTCAGGAAAGTACATATCAACAACAACAATACAATTTCCACCAGGAGAAATCCACTTACAACACACAAAAAGTGCCCCCAAAAAATTTTGCTTGGAAAATGTGCCAAATCCATATTGTTGTATGGTCTGCCCAGAAATCAACACCTTGGAAAATGTGCCCACAGTTTGTTGTACGACCATATCTATATGGCCCTACTAAAACAAGAAAAAACCTCCAAAACAACCTCAAAAATCGTGCCACACTTGCCTCGATTTTTGTGCCTTGTTTCCCTTGTTGTACGAACTGTACAGATCCATACAGTACGACCTCCAACAACAACAATAAATACAACACTCTCACATAGAAATATTCTCTTCGCATTTGTGCCCAATCTCTCTTGGGAAATGCGGCCACCTTGCTGCCCTCACTCTCCTCTCTCAAGCTAACCGAGAAATCTCTCAAACTCCTTCTCATTGTTGTCTTGCACACTACCCGATGTGTTCTCTTATAATTTCAAAGTGACCCTTCACCTTCTCCAACCCTAGATCTAATGGCCAAGATCTAATCTTTCCTTTACAAGATCAAGGGTCATGATTCATTCCATCCAAACTAAATCACTTTAAAATATTAAAGTACATTTTCACTCTATAACATAAGTGCACTTTATGAGATAAAGTCACTTTAATATTATAAGGTACACTTTATTAAAAAGTCACTTTAATAAAAGAATCGCTTTATCACAACTTTATAAAAACCCATTACAAAGTGAAGTGTCTAGTAGTGTAGGTACAAGGTTACTTCTGCATACAATACACACATGTGGAGTACCTTCCGAGCTAAAAATCTAACACTCCCTCTTAGCAAGGGATGCACTTGCTGCCATCACCATCATTCGRTCCCATCACACCGTTCGCAGTAGGAGCTCCCTCTAAATCTGGAGCCATCCCCAACACCTACACATAACTCGAACCAGAAGATCTTCTCTTGACAACTACTCTAAACCCTCAGCTCCTAGGAGAATTGACTCCACCTTGAGCATTGGTTTGATCACACTAGTTGAGCTTCCTGGCARTGCTCAGAAGAGACTCCCTCTATTCTCTCAAAATCCAAGACTGAATACTTGGTCCCACTGCAGTCTTAGGAGCCTCTTGCTCCTCATCCAACGTTGAATCATATCCTGAAGGTCGTCCTCGCAACATGTACTACCTGTCCACCCGATCACCAATTAGTTGTGGTTCAACCGGGTCCACTCCCTCCCTGTAGATAAATACATATCCCCTCTTGAACAATGTATAATATCCATCATTCTGCAAGGCTAAGGCTGACAGAAAGTTAACCCTCAACCCTAGAACAAAGAGAACTCCATCAAGCTCCAGGTATCTCCCACACTCGAGTCGAAATTAACCCTTCCAACTCCACGTACAGCTTGTGCCATACCACCTTCACTCTCCACCAGTCGGTCAAGACCTGTCTCTGTGATAATAAGAAATGCTCGCCATATTATTGTCATGTGACAAGAGGCTCCATTGTCAACAATCCATTTGAAATCACCCCCAAATCTTCCACTACCGACATTGGATACTAGAGTAACCAAAGAAAATTCCTTATCAAACTTGGAAGAAAAGTCCTCCATGGCTATTGTAGTAGTTGTCTCAGGCCCCTCCCATTCCTTCCTCTTATTCTCCTTATTCTTAGGACATTGAGAAGCAAGGTGCCCCAACTAGATACAA
>JASDQU010586414.1:49769-61074 GCA_032191745.1 Picea mariana | reverse complement strand
TTTGGTTGTTCATCTATTTCTTTCTTCTATGATCTGGTATCTGTTTATATGGAATCATATTTCTCAGAAGACTTCAGTCTTGCTATTTTCGGAATTAAAGAAGATGATGATTGTAAGTATATGCTGCAAGTTGAAATTCTGTTGCAAGTTATGCATTCCTCTCCGATTTCTATCTGCATTGAAAGAGATTTGGTAAATGGTTTGATGTTATCATGGCTTCATTGGAAGCATGATTTCACTTGATCAAGTGACAGTATTATTGGTTAGAAGTAGGGTAGGCAATAAGCTTTCTTCTGAAGCATTTGTTTTTGTAGTTTGCATAGTGTAATTAGTTTGCAGTAGAAAGTCTGGTTTCAACATTTTGTTAGAGTTTGAATAAGTTGCAGAAGATTGGGATTGATTTGAAATGCTATTGATTGACTCCACTAGCCCAATGGACTAGGCACAACACAAAAGAATGTGAATATTTGCAGACACAAAAGTTAGCAGGTTGTGTTGCACGGATACACAGAGGAAAAGGCACAGTGGTCTACTTGTTCTTGATGCCTCACGGGCAGAGCATCATCCCCAAAAGGAGCCAATGTTAGTATCCATATATATTAAATTTTCTCCTTGTTACAGGAATGGG
Source organism: Picea mariana (assembly GCA_032191745.1). Taxonomy (NCBI): domain Eukaryota; kingdom Viridiplantae; phylum Streptophyta; class Pinopsida; order Pinales; family Pinaceae; genus Picea; species Picea mariana. The sequence continues at coordinate 60,446 of JASDQU010586414.1, read as the reverse complement.
GTTATTCCCGTAGCACCGAGAAGTGTTGTTCCTGAGCACCGGTATTGCATATGCCAGAAATAGTTTTGAGATTTTAACTTGCCTCGTTGGAGAGAGCAAAATTTATTGGCCGACAACCAATCTCCATCACCTGCAATGAACACACAAACAAGTTTACACACCATCAAGGATATTTTTACCATTATCTTAAAACAAATAATCTATGGGTGACTAAACATGTTATTAAAATTGTTGATCTTGGTCTTGCTCGTGAGGTTTGCTCAACACTCCCATATACAAAATATGTGTCAACAAGGTGGTATCGTGCTCCTTAAGTACTGCTTCAATCACCATATTATAATAGTGCCACTAATATGTGGGTGATGGGGGCCATAATGTCAGAACTCTTCACTTTGCAACCCCTGTTTCCTGGTTCTAGCGAAGTAGATGAGATTTACAAGATCTGCAGTGCCAGTAGCACTCCTAATCATCATACATGGACTGAAGGGCTGAGACTTGTAACATCTATGAATTACCAGGATAATACCATTGATTCATATGCCTTTATGAATGAGCGATGTCCATCTTTACCTCCTGTCTATAACAGGCCTCCACGTCGCAGGGTTTTGTTGGCAGAGCTTGGATATTGTTCTGATTGCACATACATGATGAGGATATCAAAAATCCAGGGCGTCTCAGATGCCACATCATTACAGTAAGAGGAGAACCCCAATTATTTGATGATGGTAGAGGTCCAGATTCCCCTGCGAATAGTCTAAAAACAATACCATTGGAGGCTCTGAATCCACCAAGGTCAAGGTTAAAATCGTTCAACAGATTAATCATGAAGGAGAAGTTAATAAGGTGTGCAGAATTCATTAGTTATTGCTACCAAGACAGATACCTCAGATGTTTATGTGTTTGTGAAATCGCCACCTATTACAACAAACACACACAGAATGCTCAAGCCCGAGTCCAATTGTTAAGTATTGAGAAAGTAAACGTTACAGGAAAACGCCCAAATGCCAGGTATTAACCTTGATGGCATCTATTACTGAGATCACCCACTTGCCCGATCAGTTGTCAAAGTGAGCCACAAAATTCCATCATCGCCAGTTATGGAAAAACGCAAGTCTATAGTTTGAAATTGCCAACAATGTTTTGGCATCAATGAACATCAACCCATCCTGGGCGCTTTGAAATTTTCTTCTGTATAGCACAGATCTTCGGGAAAGCTTCTAATCTAGGCAGATAACCAATCTAATAATTTTCAGATTCATTTTTCCATCAAATCTTCTAACAATTGAATGATTCGAGTTTGAAGGTATTAGTTCCCAATTTGAAGGAAGGAGATCAATTGGATTCGAGATTTCCAGGTAGCGTTTCAATCATTTCCATATTCTTATCATTGGGATAAAATAAACTTCTAGATTCCCAGGTTCTAAGCCAGTGGCAATTGACAGATGATACTTGGTAGCAGTAAAAGGGTGATTTCCAATCCAATAATATCATCTTATAATCTCAAATCTTCCTCAAATTGGTCAAAGATATTTTAGATTGTGAGTTTTTGGGCCACAAATCTTGTAACCCTAACACAATCAGATTCTTCATTGGCAATCATTCGACCCATTCAATGAATAGGTGGCAGAATATCAATTAAAGGTAGTTAATTTCAAATTTTAAAGGAAGATTGGCTCCAGTTTTCTGGGCATAAAGTTAGCAGTCAATTGGAGAAAATCCATATTCGATTTCATCTTCTTTATGATTTGGATTGTTTTTCATTCCTAAAGATATGTAATAGCTAGGAGATTATAAATTGAATGAGGATGTAATAGAATAGGAGGGGGGGAAGAGACCCGAGAGGGTAAGGCCTGAGAAAATTTGATTAATTAGCCTCTGTATGAGCATTGTAAGCCTATGGGTGGTCTTATTAAGCATTCATTTTTGACATTGAACATCCCTGTAAGTTGTGTTATCAGATTGTGATTTCTTCGTTTTCCATTCTGTTTTTCCCTCTTTCTTGAACGAGTTACAACCATTGAGAATCAATGACTGTCCATAAACAATAGATTCTTGAGCAATAAGATTTGTTGTGATCTGCCTGCTGTTTGTGTGCTTTGTTCAAGTACCTGTCAAATCCAATTTGCAGAGAGAATCTCAGTTTGGTGGATGTTCTACTATTTGTCACATTCTCCATTCTTCTAACCATCATCATATAAGTATTTTGTCTGATATGCAGTTTACTGGCCTTCAATCTAACAGAGTGTTTACTTGACTCCATGCCCAATGCTGATTCATTGGTCTGCATTTTAGCTTATTCCTTTATTCTTTCTCTTTCACTTTACTAGATCCACCTTCTTTCAAAACCCGAACACATCCTTATTTATAAAATCATAGCAATAACTGAAGATGTGCTAGGCTTGACCCTATAGTAGTCTAGGGGCAACTTCTAGCATTAACCACACTTGCCTCGCTTTTTGTGCCCTCTTTCCCTTGTTTTATAGATTGTACCGATCCGTACAGTATGACCTCCAACAACAACAATAAATACAACACTCTCACACATAAATATTCTCTTGGGATTTGTGCCCAATCTCTCTTGGGAAATGCACCCTGCTTGTTGCCCTCACTTTCCTCTTTCAAGCTAACTCAGAAATCTTTCGAACTCCTTCTCATTGTTGTCTTGCACACTACCCAATGCATTCTCTTATAATCTGAAAGTGACCCTTCACCTTCTCCAACCCTAGATTTAATGGCTAAGATCTAATCTTTCATTTACAAGATCAAGGGTCATGATTCAGTCCCTCCAAAATAAATCACTTTAAAATATTAAAGTACATTTTCACTTTATAACATAAGTGCACTTTATGAGATAAAGTCAATTTAATATTAGAAGGTACACTTTATTAAAAAGCCACTTTAATAAAAGAACCACTTTATTACAACTTTATAAAAACCCATTACAAAGTCAAGTGTCTAGTAGTGTAGGTACAAGGTTACTTACGCATACAAGACACACATGTAGAGTACATCCCGAATTAAAAAGCTAACAGGTCCTAAATTCAACTTCCCCAAGATCGAATTAAAGAAGTTTGTTGGAACAAAAGTCTTTACATGGGTGAACCAAATAGAGAAATATTTTGAACTACATAATATTATGGATGATAAGCAAAAGATTCACATAAAAACTTTGAACTTTGATATAAAACCATATCAATGCTATCAATGGGTAATTAAAAGGAAGCCTCCTTGTTATTATTATATTTGGGGTTTATTTACAAGAGACTTAGAAGCACAATGTGGGAAAGTTTGGGAACAAAACTACTTCAGTCAACTGACAAGAATCAAACACTTAGGTGATATTGAATATTTTAATTCAGATTTTCAGGTATTGGCTACAAGAGTGGATGATATAAGTGATTAACATTTGTTGGAAGCTTACATAGATGGATTAAAAGAAGACATTAAACATGAGATTTTCCTAAAACATCCTGGAAATATTATGGAAGCTATGCAATGTGCTCATCATATTCAACCCAAGAATAAGTCTACACACAAGTCTACCATTGGAGCATATGCAGGAAACATAGATTGTTTTGGGGTTCATAAGACAACCGCACCGCAACTGACAAGGTTGACACCTCAACAAATGGATGAAAGAAGAGATAAGGCATTGTGTTTCAATTGTGACAACAAGTACAGTAAGGCGTATAAATGCGATTAGAAGAAAYTATTTTACATAAACTGTGAAGAGGAAGAACATCAAGAATTGGAAACATCACAAGAGATATATCTAGAAGAGACTACTCCAACAATATATTGTCATGCATTGGCCGACATAGGTACTCAATGAACTCTAAAGATACAAGGATACATAAAAAAGAAACAAAAAGTAACWATGTTGATTGATTCTGGTAGTACCCATAACTTCATCAATTACAAATTAGCAAAAGATSTCAATTGCTTTGTATTTCCAGTACTAGAGTTTCAACTAATGATTGCAGAGGTGCCATAAATTGTTACGGAAAGTGCCATAGTATTAAGCTCAATACGAGGAAGTATTTTTTGGATAGTCCCATGATTTCCATCCAAATGGGTGGTGTTGATGTTGTATTAGGTGTCTAATGGTTGCAATATTTTGGAACAACGACCCTTGATTTTCAATATATTTTCAAGATATTATCCTCAAAAGGAAAGGAAATTGAGCTTAGAGGTATCCAAGGGAAACACTCTAAGGCGATAAGCTCTAATAGCATGACAAAATTACTCAAAAAGGGACAACATGGTGTAATTGCACAATTGTGCTCATTGGATGTTCAAACATATATATCCTCTGCTCTAGTGGATCTCCAAATAATCATCAACAACCATTCCAAGGTATTTGGAGAGATGCCTAAGGGTTTTCCACCTATTCGAGATCATGACCATGTTATTCATTTGCAACCAAGAAGTGTACCACCTAACATCAGGCTTCACAGGTATCCATATGCACATAAGAGTGAGATTGAGTGTATGATCCAAGAAATGTTAGAGGTCGACATCATTCAACCTAGCCAAAGTTCTTTCTCTTCACCAATAGTGATGGTTACAAAGAAGGATGGTTCATGGCATATGTGTCCACATTATAGACAACTCGACAAAATGACCATCAAAGATAAGTTTCATATTCCTAACATTGATGAATTATAGGTGAATTGAATGGATCATTTTTCTTTACTAAGTTGGATCTTCGTTTACGATACCATCAAATCATAATGAGGCATGAAGATATTCCCAAAACAACCATTAGAACTAATGAGGGTATTTATCAGTTTTTGGTTATGCTATTTGGATTTATGAATGTACCTTCAACATTTCAAAGCTCGATGAATTCTATTTTCAAACCCTTCCTTAGAAAATTTATGTTAGTATTTTTGGATGACATACTAATCTACAACAAATCTTGGGAAGAGCATGTACAACATGTTGATAGAGTATTACAACTTTTGGAAGATCACCAACAACTTTATGCAAAGCCTTCCAAGTGTGCCTTTGGGGTTCAAGAAGTGGAATATTTGGGTCATATTATATGTGATGAAGGTGTAAAAGTGGACCCTAACAAAATTAAAGCTATGAGGGAATGGCCAATTCCCAAAACATTAGAGAAACTTAGAGGATTATTAGGATTGATAAGCTATTACTACAAGTTTGTCAAACACCATGGTAAAATAGTGGCACCTTTAATAACATTATTAAAGAAGGAAGCATTTTCTTGGACTCAAGAAGCAACCAAAGCTTTTGAAAAAATTAAGGAGACTATATGTACAACTCATGTCCTAGCCACGCTTGACTTCACAAAAACATTTGTTGTGGAATGTGATGCCTCGACCCATGGCATTGATGTAGTTTTAATGCAAGAAGGAAGACCCATTGCCTTTGAAAGCAATCAATTTAAAATAAATTTTTTACTCAAACCCATTTATGAAAAAGAAATGATGCCCATACTACATGCAATTAAGAAATGGTGCCCTTACCTAATTGGAAGACACTTCAAAGTAAAAATGGATCATGATAGTCTGAAGTACTTCTTGGAGCAACAATTATCTTCAAAAGAGCAACAAAAATGGGTTACAAGGATGCTAGGTTATGACTTTGAAATTACCTACAAGAAAGCGAAACATAATATTGTGGTAGATGCACTTTCAAGGAAAGAAGAAGAAACATAGGGTTCACTATGTGCTATATCGATTATGCAATTTGAGTGGGTGAAAGAAGCAAGGATATAATGGAAGCAAGATGAAGAGGTATGTAAGATCATTCAACAAATACAAGAGGAACCTAGTGCATTAGATATATTTTTATGGAAGAATGATTTGATTTGGTATCATGATCACCTATATTTATGTAAGAATTCCCAACTCAAATAGAAGCTCCTCTAGGAATTGGACATTTCTCCTATAGGAGGACATTATGCGTTCTTGAAAACTTACCATAGGATCAAGAAGGATTTTTCTAGGAAGGTATTAAAACTGATGTTCAAAATTTTGTGTATGAATGTGTGGTCTACCAATAGAATAAGGGAGAGACTGATCTAGGTGGATATTTGTGGCCACYCACCTAGTCCAACTGGCTCCTCTTGACAGTTTTTAGTTCAACACATTCTTCTGTAATTCTTTGTAATTGTGGATTCTACACTTCCGAGGTTGTCTAACACCCTACACAACTTCCAGGTGGAGATTGTTGGTTGCCCACCTAATCCAACTAGCTTATTTTGGAAGTTTTCATGTCAGTACATCTTTCTATACTTCCAAGGCCATTTTGGGGCCCTAAACAATGTTTTTTTTTTGCTTGCCACATCAAACTGTAGACGAAGCTAGAGTTTGACGACATAATGTGTAGGTCTCAAAAATACCTTTCATCAAACTATAGACGAATCCAGAGTTTGCGGTACCAACTTACCCATTGGGGCCCACATAACTTTTGCCGTTTCATCTCCTAGGGTTAGGTTTTTGGATGTTTAGGGTTTTGGCATTCATGAGTAGTGTTAAAAATGCCTCTGGAGCCTCATTGTAATCATTATGCTCAGACAGATGCGTGTAGCAGCCACATCTCTTCTCAGAGATATTTACCACCATTCGAGCAAGTTGTTTCAGTTCTACAGTTTACAGTTTCAACCTATTTTATTTATTCAATAGAAGTTATTGTTCACGGGATATCTATGGTTGTTCTATGTATCTTTGTGTTATGGTATTCAATCCTATTATTCATATTGTTCCGCTCATAAATCCGGATCAGTGGTATCATAGCGGTTTGCTCTTCATTTGTTTTTCTTTGTGCATGTCCCGGACAAGATCTAGGGACAAGAAGTTGGGACTCGAACTAGTCGAGCCTTTGAAAAATCGGTCGCACCGAACCCGACCACAACTCATGGGGGACAAGAAGAAAGATGATGGAGCAGGATATCCTTTTAAAATGTTGCTTGAGGAAGCCCTTGCGCGATAAAGGAATGATATGATGGAAAACTTTGCACAGATCCTTCAAACGACTGCCCACAGGAGACACATCTTCATCAAGCGGCCACACAAGCCCCTTCATGGTATAAGTAAATTTTGATATTCCATTGTTTGAAGGACTGATAGATACAAATGTTGTAGATAAATGGTTGAATATGCTCGAAGGGTATTTTTCGATCCACAATTTTTTCGATAGGGAAAAGATTACTTTTGCACTCCTCAAGGTCGTCCCCCATGTTAAGGACTAGTGGGATAGGTACTTTGAGTAAAGGGCCATAGAGGAATCTGCAATATTTGTGGTCACCCCCACATGGGATTCCTTAAAGGATGCCATTAAAGAACAATACTACCATGTTGGAAGCCACGAGGATCAATACACAAGATGAACCACACTGCATCAAGAAAGGGACCAAACAATACCAAATTTCACCAATATTTTCATACTCTATGCACCAAATTGGGTATCAAAGACTCTGAACGACGTGACTTAGATACCACGGTTGTCTGCACAGATACATTCAAACATAAATGGAATTTCTGGACATTGCATCATTAGGTGCGGCTTATAGATATGCTGTCAAGATCGAGCAAAAATTTAAGCAGAAGAGGCAAGAGTTTAGATCTGCAAATTCCTCATAGACGAATCAGAGAAAAGGCGGTCCCAACACACCAAACAAGGGATAGAGAAAATATGTACACTCTCAGGACAACCAATCTAGGCCGCAACCCAATAAGATTAATGAGAAGTCGAAGAATGACACAGGAAAATGGTGTGGATACCATAAAATCCCTTGGCACAACATCGAAGAATACCACTCCAAGAAGTCACTGGTGGTCGAGTTGAAAGCTTCCAAGTTAGAGGAAGATTCTGATTTTGAATCAAATCCCAAAAGTGGGAAGCGGATCATCGATGTCGAACACAGTGCCACTATCACTACCACCAAAGTCCATCCAAGCAAACCAAAAGAAATTGAGGAAGGAGAACGCCTCTTTCACTCACATATGTGGGTAAAGGGGACTCCGCTGCATTTCATTGTCTATAGAGATAGTCAAAATAACCTGATTTCAGTAGAGGTCGTCAAGCGGTTAGACTTGTTGATAAAACCGCACCCGTAGCCCTACACCATCGGTTGGCTTTGCCAAGGATGAGATCTCTGCATCAGCCAACAATGTTGTTTGCCCTACAACATCAAGCCTTTCAAAGACGAGGTATTGTGTGATATTGCTCCCCTTGAAGTTTGTGATGTTCTTTTAGGCCAACAATATTTGTGGAAGCAACATGTTGTGTACGAGTCTAGACCCCGCAGTGTTATTATTACCTTGGGTATACAATTGTAAAGGATACCAGAGGTAGCGCCACCTACCGCTATTTCTTTAATCTCAGTTGAGAAATGCAGTAAGGTCATTTCACAGACCAGGAAGTTCGTCTTCTTTGTGATCTGTGCTCGTACTAGCATAAGGTCATTGCTACATCTGTGACCTCTACATAGAGCCTCTCTTTACAGCATAAGCAAGTGGATGGGATCGTGGAAGAGTACAGAGACATCTTCTCCTTACCCACCGGGGTACCGACGCACTACCAAGTCAAGCATCCAATTGATTTAACCCTACATGCACCACTGCCTAATGGACTAGTCTATCGTCGCTCACTGATGGAAAATGACGAAATCAAGCACTATATCCAAGAGTTGCTTCAAAAGGAGCACGTCCAACCCAACTCCTCCCCTTGTGGAAGTCTGATTGCATTGGTGCAGAAGAAAGACAAAACCTAGCAGCTCTGCATTGATTACAGAGCATTAAACAAAATCACAGTCAGAAATCAGTACCTAATTCCCTGAATTGATGACCTTCTTGACCAACTCAAGGGGGAAACTTCTTCAGCAAGATTGACCTAAAGTCTGGCTACCACCAGGTTCCCATTGAACCAAATGATGTATGGAAGACAACTTTCAAATCTAAAGAAGGTCTCTTCAAATGGATGCTCATGCCAAATGGCTGCTCATGCCATTTGGCTTAACAAATGCACCAACAACTTTCATGAGATTGATGGATGATGTATTGAGACCCTTGACCAACTCTTTTGTTGTGGTATATCTGGATGACATCCTCATCTTCAACAGAACTTGGGAGGAGCACATGTAGCATATTAAACACGTTTTGGGCACTCTGCGACAACACAAACTATATGCCAACTTGGAAAAATGCTCCTTTGGCATGAACAAGGTCCAATACTTGGGCTACATTGTTGATGAGCATGGGGTATGTGTGGATTGAGCTAAGTTCCAAGTCATTTGTGACTGGCCAGCCTCGACCACACTAATCGAGCTTCGAATCTTCTTGGGACTTGCCAACTTCTACTGAAGGTTCGTGTTGGGATTCTCCCATATTGCATGGGCCCTCAACCAAGTAACCAAGGGAAGTGGCAAGGCAAAGTTCACATGGGGGTAGGCACAACAACAAGCATTTAATGATCTGAAGCATCGCTTGTGCTCAGCTCTAGTACTCTCCTTACTCGATCTGCAACAATTGTTCGAGATTGAGATTGATTCCTTCAAATATGTTGTAGGCACAGTTCTCACTCAACATGGTCATCCAATAGCCTACCATAGTGAGACACTCTCATATATTTTCTATAAATACCCCACCTATGACAAAGAAAATGTATTCCATTGTGCAAGCCTGTCGTCAATGGAACCATTACATTTTGGGAAAGGAGACAATCATCCACACTGATCACAAGCCTCTGTAGTTCATACAGACACAGGGGAAGTTRCAGAACAACCTCCATCAAAAGTGGTCCACATACCTACAACAAATCCATCTCAACATCAAGTATAAAAAAGGGAGCACAAATTGTGTCGTTGACTGCCTCAGTCACCCTCCCGTTGCTACACTCACCATAGTGCTCCATTCCTGTGGGCATGAGGCATCTAAGTGGCCCCAACTTTATCAGTGTGACCCTAACTTCGCCACCACCTATCAGCTCTTGGGTATAGGAGTGAATGTCACCAATTTTAACATCCAGGATGAACTGTTATGCCATCTGGGCCACCTCTGTGTTCCCATAAGCGAGTGTACAAAGATGATTTGGGAGTCTCACTACAGTCAAATGACATGACATTTTGGCATGGAGAAAACTGTGGTCGTTCTACATAAACATTTTTATTTGCAAAAACTTCTACAAGACATCAACAAGTATATCAGATCTTGCATTACCTATGCCTTTGCCAAGCCAACCATCAAGAATCAAGGCTTATACACATGTCTTCCTACTCCCGAGAGGCCTTGGGAATCCATGTCGATGGATTACATGTCTGGCCTTTTGTCCACCAAGCACGACAATGATTGTGTATTTGTGGTGGTTGATCAGTTTTCGAACATGGGCATTATCACACCCTGCAAGAAGAGAATCACAACGACAGATACTGCCAAGATCTTCTTCGAATGGGTGTGGGTCCATTTTGGGATACCACAAACCATCACCTCATATCGAGACAATAGGTTCCTCAACACATTTTGGTCGAGTCTCTAGTCACCATTAGACACCAAGCTCACTAAATCCATTGCTTTCCACCCTCAAACTGATGGCCAAACAAAGGTCATCAATCGGATGATTGTGCAGATCCTGTGCATGTACAACTCTAAGCATTAGTTTACATGGGATAAGAGTTTTCCCTATGTCCAAGACATCTGCAACATGGCTCTC
>JASDQU010586412.1:37468-52845 GCA_032191745.1 Picea mariana | reverse complement strand
ATCCACGTGAATCCTTCACTGTGAACACTCCGGCATGAGATGAAACAAAGATGGAAGAAAGAAGAACTGTTTGTTATAAACCAAGAAGTCTCAAACACAGAGGCATAACCAGGAAACCAGAATGTCGCTGAAACTTATAGTCGGGAGATTAGCTCTACCATCGATAGATACAAAAATGGCAAAAATGCCTACATATACTCAAAACTACAACAGCATTGGAACCAAGATAATGCGTCGTCGATCTGGGTGCGTAAATCTGGACCGCCCGGTTTTGCTTGCTGCTTACCGCGGGCGCATTATCACCCGAAACCTTGGACAAGTGAGTTTTTACCCCTTCTTTCGTGTTCTACCCCCCTATACAAGAAATATCGCTAACACCTTCCACACCTTATCCATAAATATGGATATAAAACCTTCACTTTCCAATTGCCCTGTTGAAATTAGATTTTTCCTTAGATATGGAACATGTCTTACCTCTTTCAACAACCATTGGTTTCCATTCCTTTTCTTTATTTTTACCTTTCCCATTCCAACAATTTTGCATGGTGCATCATCACCCAATTGAACTTGTCCAAAATCACCTTGAACATAATCTAGAAAATGTTTCTTATGGGATGTGGCATGAAATGAAGCCCCTAAATCTACTACCCAAGACATAGAAATATTATCTATAGAAAGAATGAAAGCATCTTGTAACACATCACCTCTTACATTTGCTTTCTAATTTTTCTCCTACTGTCCATCTCTTTGTTTCTTTGGAGCTTTGCAGTCTTTCTTCAGATGTCCTTTCTTCCCACAATTCCAACACTCTATGTTTCCAAGTATGGATTTGGATCTTCCCTTCCTATAAGTCCTACAGTTCCCTAATCCCTTTCCTCTATCCTTTTGTCTTCACATGTTCTCCATGTTTAACGCATTACTTGATGTCTCACATGTTCTTTTCCGCTACATTTCCTCGCTAAGGATAACACCAACAACATGATAAAATTTTAGAGTGTTTGAACTAGAGATAAAGTTAATTATAGCCATGACCAAGCCATTCCATATTTCTGGTAATGAGCACAAGATTAGAAGAGCCTTGACCTCATCGTCAAAGTCCACTTTTACAGAAATTAGTTGATTAGTAACCGTATTAATTTTATTTAAATAATCTGCAATAGACCCACCTTTTGACATATTCATATTAAACAATCTCTTCATTAGAAATAACTTATTGAACGCTGAGGGTTTTTCATATAGTTTAGCCAATGAATCCATCAAATCCTTCATTTTCTTTTATTTTGAAATATTGAAATCCACTAATGTTGCTAAGCTCACCCGTATCGTTCTTAGTTCCTTTCTGTCAAGAACCTACCATTGTTGGTCCTTCATGGCCATCACCTTATTTTTTATTCCACCCAATGGTAGGAATAGAAGCTTCTGATATAAATAATCTTCCATCTGCATCTTCCATAACTAGTAGTTTTTTCTATTAAATTTATCGACCCTAAACTTTCCATCTTCCGCCATTTCTCTCACTCAAACCACAAACCCTCTTTTCTTGCGAGTTACCTTTTCGCTCTGATACCAGTTGTTAGAAAAATGGGATTATGGAGAAATAAATAAAAACAAATGCGAGAATAAAACACATAAGATACACAATACAATAGAGACATAGATATAATTGGTTCACCCAGTGTGGGATACATCCACTAGAGAAATTTACAGGTACTTCATTTTTATTATCTAGCAAATGAAGGGATACAACCTATAACACACTCATTGTAACTTCCTCTTCTTTCTCTCACAATATTCTCGCTCAGAATAAAATATTCGCAATGATACATAGCCAAAATACATTTCTCACATAAAAGAGGGTTTCCTTCTAGGGAAAAAAACCCTAACATAACTTCTACCATCAAATATGTGACCTTATAATGAACGGTCTAGATTTACTATGAAATTGCAATATACATTTACAAGGAAATTTTTCTTTCAGGGGCTTCGTCCCCAAACCGTCACTTTCCCTCGGACCCCGTAGGAGGGGAAAGTGTTGACGGGCGAAAATGATCGCCCGTCAATTGGAAGAACGAGTCTGGTCCAATGTTGTCTAAGTAACCCAAGCCATTTTTTATAACTCGTCCTAATGGGTTTAATGGCTCCATTGGTCAATCTAAGAATTCTAAAAGAAACGAAATAAAATAAAAGAAATAAATTACTAATTACTAAATACAATATATATATATGTATATATGCTCTAATGTGAATGTAATGGGTGTATTTAAGCAAAATATAAATAACTCTCATTTATATACATTATTTACACGCTGCAAGTTTTAATCTAAACTTACTAAAATCTGTGAAAATGACTGCTTTAACAAAAGCAGATAAAGAAAGCACATAAGATATTTTTTTCTATTTTCTCTTTATTAATCTAAACTAAAATAGAAAAATATACTATGAAACAGAAGTATGTGGATGGTAAAAGCCAGACCATATATTTGAGTTTCAAAGACAAACAAATGACAAAAAGAAATAAACTAACATGTTAATGAGTTAATCGGCATGCACCCAAACATCTGTACGATTAGAGAACATCCAACCATCTTATCCAAGAGGTAAACCTGCAATGAATCTTGAAACTGTTCGGAATAAATGCAAAACAATATGTTGACTGTTGATTTTTAATAACAGAATGAGAGATCCAATTATTCACTGTGTTCTCATGATTGCAAGTAATTGCATTAAGAAAAATATGTTAGCAATCATGCTTGCATTTAATCTTTCAATGAAAATTAAAGGAGAAATCCTATAATTAAAACTGAATATATGATCACACGATTAATATCTGAAGCATTAGTTATGGACAACATTTATAAAGGAATTATCCCAATAACATAATAAATGATGAAGACTAAATCTATCAAAACTTATTATCATATCAAGATAAACAAAAACTTAAATGAAGAGACCATCCACAAGAAGCTAAAGCCGAAATGTGTATTGTTGTTCCATTATATGTTGATCAAAAGTCCATCTTCTGCCCCAGGTGAGGATGATTTCATTACCAAAAAATTGTAGTATTTAAAGAGTTTAGGAAAACTAAGCATCCTATCTTCTAAGATAAAATCAAATCCAAGGATGATCTGGTAATTACAAAAATAGAGGGTAATAAAACCACTCAATATCAAATTATAGCTCTTAAGATTAAAAGTGTTTGTTTCTATTTACAAAATGAGCCAAAGAAATGGCTAATAACCCCAGAAATGCTCCATATCATATGTCTCCACAAGCTGCACGATATCCTGAAAGGAAAAACGAAAATAAAGCAATTTAGATATTCATTCAATCAACATTTTCCAATATTTAGAATGAGAATAGACTGGCTACAAAATCTGTTGATTCTGTAGCTAGTCTAATTTTAAACAGTATAAAATCAATTCAATCTATATTAATTAAGAAGAAATCAACAAAATCACACAAATCTTTTACCTTTGAACTGAATGCTAAATTCAGCTCATACAACCTCAGAATTAATCACTGCTTTTATACTCTCAACATTTTTTATAATGATATTTCTAGTTCTCTTTAAATGTTTCCCTTGCCTTTGTGCACTGATCCTGACTCTGTGGTTCTCATTTGTTAATGAGTCAATCTGAGTAGTGAGGTTCTTTATCTTAGCTTGAAAGAGTGGGACGTCTGTGTAATATTTGTTTACCCAATGTAGACACAATTGACACCGCGGATCTGGAACAGTTGGTTGAGGGAACCCATGGCTGTGTGTCAAAACATTACCACTATCCACCGTGGGCTTTTGACTGAGCTTAAATCCTGAAATTTTTTTCTATGCTTTAGGAACGGTGGCAGTTTATTTACACAGTCCAATTGTTGATTGTTTGGAAGGGTTTCCACTGGTGTATTTTGTCTTAATATTAGGGCAGACAAATTGATTCATGCACATGAATTTAAATAAGCTTGGGGTTGACATCCCGTTTCTCACACAAAGAATGATCGGGCATTTCCCTTTCACAAGGGTTTTTACATAAGAAATTCAGCCTGCCACTTGAGGAAATAAGAGGCTTATCTATCAAAGGTTTATGTAGGACTGTAACAAGGTCTGTAACAAAATAAAATAAAATAAAATGCTTATCTTAACTGAAACAAAAATTCTGACAAATTTACTTCCAAAGGTCGAGGCATATCTCTGAAACAGTCCAGTTACTGGAGAAACTGTCTGTGATGAAGGTAAAAGGGCTCATTTCAGTTCTGGGTTTTCAAGGGTTTGATGTAATTCGTCATGGTTTGCTTATAAACTCTCCCGAAAAAACACGTCTCTGGCAAGTAAAAACGGGATTGAACAGACTGTAACAAGAGTGAATAAAAAACAACTGTGGGTTTAGATGGTAGTGGTAGGAGGTAAGCCCGGGCTAAAATGATGGAAACAAAACTAGGAACAACCAGGGAAACCATAACATAAGCAATTGGGTGTACATTCATGAAATTTGTGTGTTTTTGGTAATGATTTTTAGAGTACAGAGCATGGCTCAAGACCCTAGCTTGTAATGAGAGGCCTTGCAGATCAACCTGCCATCTAAAACAATGTACAGGGTACGATCCTAGTGTGTTAAATTCCCATGCTATGTGATGAGTGTGATCGAATTGCAAAGGTTAGGAATGGATGCATTTTATAAGCCAAAGCATATTGAAAATTTAAAATCAAAATCGACTTACCAAGAATTTTAAAAGAAACAAGCCTATAGTCCATGTCAATCGATTCTTGGTATACAAAGGCTCCAAAATATCATCTTATAGTCCATGAGTAACTCAAAACAAATGTTTCCTTGATATATGATAAGCTTCAAAGAAAAACCAACATTCATTAAAAGAGTTGTAAGCACAATGACCCTTCCAAAAAACAAGCCTTAGATACAATTGCAATACGATTATAAGTTTTAATGCTTCATTCATGCTTTCAGTCATGAATGAAGTATGAAAACGCAAAATAAAATAAATAGAAACAATCAAAACATATTTTTACAACCCACAAGTCACCTTCAAATAGCAATATTTACAGAAGGAGGTCTACAAGAATTGTCTCTTGTCACTTTACAAGGCAAAACTTATGTAGGGCTGCCAAAACTGGCGACTTACTGGGAGAAGCAGTTATCTCTGCATCACCGACAAGTTCATGTTAGGACTTCTTAGAATGATTACAGGTCAAAAAATAGCCGAAGGACATCGAGCATCTCGACAATCATTACACAGTCCAACTCCAGATATCTTCATGTTGAAATGAAATCCGGTGACAAATTTTAAAAATGAGAGAACCGATGTTTAAGTCAATGGCTCCGATACAGTTGACAGGGACACTGCTACCAGCAGGCATCCATATCTTCAGCAAGGATGTCAATTAACCCACTCTGACTCTTCTACCTTGTCCAATAAATTTCAATTCAAAATGAAGGATTCTTATGACCAATATCAAAATTTATACCTGAGAATTTTCTTGAACCCGACATTGCTTCACTGCCAGTAGGTCTGTTCAGTACCCCGACGAATTTTTATTGGCATCATGCATGCATTTATCCACTGCCAGCAGATCTGTTTAGTATCCTGGCGGGTTTACAAACACTTCCCACAACTCTCGAGAAATTATTCACAATCTGATATAAATTTAAAGATATTCAGAAGAGTGGGGTGATGCTGAAAATTCCGATTTTTAGAACACTTGTTATTTTCTAGCCTTTAGTTTTTTCTTAGTCACCTTCATTATGATCTGAAATTAGTTTCTAGATGAAACCAATTTTTTCAAAGACAGGAAGGCATACTTGAGTTTCTTTCTTTAAAAGCTAGGACAATGTAAAAAGTTTTAAAGATGATCGTGTCTACTCATTATTATAAAGTGAGACCAAGAAATCAGTTTCAAACAGAAAATTTCTTTAGCTAGTTTGTGTTTCATCAATTCACAACATTGATGCTCTTGAGAGAACCTTAACAGTCGCTTCATAATGATGCATTCTAGCTCCCTTCTACGAACTAAAAGGTGACACAGAAATAAATTTAATCAAAAAGCAACAAAAATAAACAAAATGAAAATAACCAAAAGCTGGAAAACAAAAATAAATCAAAACAGAAAAAATATGTACAAAGATGGAACCGAAAACATCACAGGTAATATCTCTTTAGAAACTGAAAGAAAATAGAAAAATCCTCATTGATTTGAATACAGTCCTACTCGTGGTACCTTGGGTTAGGGTTGAAGTTACAGTTCAGATTTATTTATCTCTTTACTTTCCATTTGAAATTTTCATAATAATACTATGACTTTGAAAAGAAATATTCAATGAAAAGCAAAGAGAAAAGGATCAAGTGGACTTCCCTGACAACAGTCATATTATGGTTCTCTTGGTGCACCCACTTGTGCTCATGACTGCATTATTACAAAGAGAAATAGTGAGGAATAAAACTAAAAGAAAACCTACTCCTAAACCTACCCTAACTACTAAACAAATCAGAATACTACGTGAAGTCATGCTTCCAATGTAGCCATCGAAGTAACTCCAATCCTACAGTAGAAGCAAAATCACATATTACTAACAAGAATGGTAGTATGTCAAAAAATGACAAAAATATATCATACTCACCTTTATCATCATCATTTAAAAATAAGGCAAGCATGATCTTACCATTCCCTTGAACATTCTTGTTGTATGAATTCTCCAGCCATTCGACAATTTTGTCATTATATGGATTACAAAAATATGACAGAATGAGATTATGAAGGTTGTGAGAGTTATAGGGACCTGGCATAACCATCGGCCTAAACCAAAGTGTGCCATCATCCTGAAAATCTTCCTTTCATTCCACATTTTCTCCATTTGAAGGATATAAAATGACTGTGTTGAGGTTACCTCCTTGATCTCTAAATAAAGCAAAGATAATCTTACCGTTCCCTGGGAACTTTTCGAGATATGAATCCTCCAACCAATCTGCAATACTAACATGATACATGCAATTACTGACATGGGATGGTTTGAAAGAATTCACATGTGAGAAATATTCCTGGTGAGAATAAATTATTAGACCATCAAGGAAAGAATCTTGTAAAAAGGTCGGATCAAGATAGCGAGAACTCATCATGTTTCTTGATTGGAAAATAAGTGTTTCATTCTCTTGAAACTTTGCATTGAGCTTAGATTTTTCAAGGTCAACTATTTGAGGTGAACTAGATGGAACGACCGATAAAACATCATTGGTAGTAATATTTGGCCGATTATATTTTTCAACCTCAAATAATTGATCATGGAAAAATTTAGATCCTTCTCAAAACACAAATTGGGATGTATCAATGGAAGATGCAATTCGGGATTCTTTCAAATCATTTCTTGATTTACCCATAGATAATTGATGAGAAAAAAAATTAATATGTTCATGGGCAGAATTATTTCCCTCTTTATCTTCTATTCAGTGATCTCTTTGTACCTGATTATATAATGTTGAATTCTCTCCAAGGTAATATGGAACATGTAATCACACAACATTGGGATAAAAAATATCAGGGTACAAGGAATAATATGTAGAAGAATTAAGGAGATAGAATGCATCTCTAGAAATGATAGGTATATGTGTTTCGAAATCTGGTTTTGTCCCCTCTTCTTGTATAAACTGATCATCCTCTTTTGGATTCTCTTTCAAATAATACGAGACAGGTTTTAAGAGAAAATTTGGTTCATCATGCAAAGGAAAAATTGAGGGAAAATCACTAGAGAAAAAAGGTTGATTAATAGTATGACTAATGATTTCATCTCCTATTGATTGACCATGGATCTGTTCAACTAAATTAGGGGCAGATTTATCGTCCACATGATTATCAACTTCACATTCAACCTCTTTTACTTTAGAAATAGTTATAAAATCTATGAGAGTGTGACAATTGTCGTCTTTTAAAGTCAAGGTTCCTTCTTCGATGGGAGGAGAGATTGTTTGCAAAGAATGATTAGATGTGACAATTGCATTTTGTAAAGGATGATGTTGTTCATGATTTTCCAAAATGAAAGAAGTTGACAAAAATTGCGGTGCTTCAAAATATTCAAGATCAACATCAAAATATGAACCATCTTGAGGTTGAGTGTTAGTGCTCGATTCATATTGGTTAAGAATTAATTGAACTGGCTTGTCTGAGACAGAAATGAGATATTTAAACCACTCATTAATAAGCGTGATTTCTTTCAAAGGGAACCTAGTACAAACATGAATGAGCCTAATTCCAAAATCATCGAATGATTCACCATTTTCTTTCCTTAAGTAACTTAATTCATCATAATCATAATTGTTAAAGTCTGATAAAAACTCAATTACAAAATCAGACAAAGAATGAATCGAATTAGCTGGAAAAGATTCAAACCAACATTTAACCCGATCTCAGAAAGTGAGAGAGAACAATTTGCATGTAACATTAGGATCAACGATCTTATGTCTTATACATTCATAAAGAAATTTAGAAATATGGTCTACTACAGATGTGTTCCCTTCACCATCGAAGGTGAGTTTTGAAAAGAGATTAGTTGTCTGGTTGGGAATAACTAGTAGTGAGAAGTGGAAAGCATGTTCCAACACAGTGATTTGGGGATCCATGGGGAAATTGAATACATTTGAAATAAAATTTCCTACAAGGCCATATTGTCAGTCAACCTTCCTTCTAGTGCCATTTGTTGATGGGCGAAAATGACCATCCGT
Organism: Picea mariana; assembly: GCA_032191745.1. Lineage (NCBI taxonomy): Eukaryota > Viridiplantae > Streptophyta > Pinopsida > Pinales > Pinaceae > Picea > Picea mariana. Next base: position 44,130 of record JASDQU010586412.1, on the reverse strand, counting down.
CAATTGGAAGAATGAGTCTGGTCTGGGGTTGTCTAAGTAACCCAAGCCGTTTGGTATAACTTGTCCTGATGGGTTTAATGGCTCCGTTGGCAATCTAAGAATCCTAAAAGAAATAAATTACTAATTACTAAATATTATATATATATATATATATATATACATATGCTCTAATGTGAATGTAATGGGCATATTTAAGCAAAAGATAAGTAACTCTCATTTATATACATTATTTACAAGATGCAAGTTTTAATCTAAACTTACTAAACTCTATGAAAATGATTGCTTTAACAAAAGCAGATAAAGAAAGAACATAAGATATATATATTTTTTTGTTTTCTCTTTATTAATCTAAACTAAAATAGAAAAATATACTATGAAACAGAAGTATGTGGATGGTCAAAACCATACCATATATTTGAGTTTCAAAGACAAACAAACGGTAAAAAGAAATAAACTAACTTGTTAATGAGTTAATCGGCATGCACCCAAACATCTGTACGATTAGAGAACATCCAACTAGCTTGTCCAAGAGGTAAACTTGCAATGAATCTTGAAACTATTCGGAATAAATGAAGAACAGTATGTTGACTGTTGAGTTTTAATAACAGAATGAGAGATGCACTTAGTCACTGTGATCTCATGATTGCAAGTAATTTCATTCAGAAAAATATGTTAGCAAACATGCTTGCATTTAATCTTTCAATGAAAATTAAAGGAGAAATCTTGTAATTAAAACTGAATAGATGATCACACGATTAATATCTGAAGCATTAGTTATGGACAAAATTTATAAAGGAATTATCCCAATAACATAATAAATGATGAAGACTAAAGCTATCAAAACTTATTATTGTATCAAGATAAACAAAAACTTAAATGAAGAGACCATCCACAAGAAGCTAAAGCCTAAATGTGTATTGTTGTTCCATTAAAGTCTGTTGATCAAAAGTCCATCTTCTGCCCCAGGCGAGGATGATTTCATTACCAAAAAAATGTAGTATTTAAAGAGTTTAGAAAAACTAAGCATCCTATCTTCTAAGATAAAAGCAAATCCCAGGATGATCTGGTAATTACAAAAATATAGGGTAATAAAACCACTCAATATCAAACTATATCTCTTAAGATTAAAAGAGTTTGTTTCTATTTACAAAATGAGCCAAATAAATGGCTAATGACCCCAGAAATTCTCCATATCATTATGTCTCCACAAGTTGCACGATATCCTAAAAGGAAAAATGAAAATAAAGCAATTTAGATATTCATTCAATCAACATTTTCCAATATTTTGAATGAGAACAAACTGGCTACAGAATCTGTTGATTATGTATCTAGTCTAATTTTGAACAACAGAGAACCAATTCAATCTATATTAATTAAGAAGAAATCAACAAAATCACACAAATCTTTTACCTTTGAACTGAATGCTAAATTTGGCTCATACAACCTCAGAATTAATCACTGCTTTTATACTCTCAGCATTTTTTATAATGATATTTCTAGTTCTCTTTAAATGTTTCCCTTGCCTTTGTGCACTGATCCTGACTCTGTGGTTCTCATTTGTTAATGAGTCAATCTGAGTAGTGAGGGTCTTGATCTTAACTTGAAGGAGAGGGACGTCTGTGTAATATTTGTTTACCCAATGTAGACACACTTGACACTGCGGATCTGGAACAGTTGGTTGAGGGAACCCATGGCTGTGTGTCAAAACATTACCACTATCCACCATGGGCTTTTGACTGAGTTTAAATCCTAAAAATCTTTGCTATGCTTCAAGCACGGTGGCAGGTTATTTACACAGTCCAATTGTTCACTATTTGGAAGGGTTTCCACTGGTGTATTTTGTGTTAAGATTAGGGCGGACAAATTGATTCATGCACATGAATTTAAATAAGCTTGGGGTTGACATCCCATTGCTCACATAAAGACTGATTGGGCATTGCCCTTTCACAAGGGTTTTTACACAAGAAATTCGACCTGCTACTTTAGGAAATAAGAGGCTTCTCTATAAGAGGTTTATCTAGCACTATAGCAAGGTCTGTAACAAAATAAAATAAAATAAATGCTTATCTTAACCGAAACATAAATTCTAATAAATGTACCTCCAAAGGTCGAAGAATATCTATGAAACAATACAGTTACTAGAGAAACTGTCTGTAATGAAGGTAAAAGGGCTCATTTCGGTTCTGGGTTTTCAAGGGTTTGATCTAATTCGTCATGGTTTGCTCATAAACTTTCCCACAAAAACATGTCTCTGGCAAGTAAAAATGGGATTGAACAGACTGTAACAAGAGAGAATAAAAAACAACTATGGGTTTAGATGGTAGTGGTAGGAGGTAATCCCGAGCTAAAATGATGGAAAAAAAGTTGGGAACAACCAGGGAAACCATAACATAAGCAATGGGGTTTACATTCATGAAATTTGGGCGTTTCCGGTAATGAGTTTTTAGAGTACAGAGCATGGCTCAAGACCTTAGCTCGTAATGAGAGGTCTTTTAGATCAACCTGCCAGCTAAAATGACGTACAGGGTACGATCCTGGTGTGTTAAATTCCCACACTATGTGATGAGTGTGATCAAATTGCAAAGGTTAGGAATGGATGTGTTTTACAAGACAAAGCATATCGAAAATTTAAAATAAAAATCAACTTACCAAGAATTTTAAAAGAAACAAGTCTATAGTCCATGTCAATCGATTCTTGGTATACAAAGGCTCCAAAATATCAGGTTATAGTCCATGATTAACTCAAAACAAATGTTTCCTTGATATATGATAAGATTTAAAGAAAAACCAACATTCATTAAAAGAGTTGTAAGCACAACGACCCTTCCAAAAACCAAGCCTTAGATACAATTGCAATACGATTATAAGTTTTAATGCTTCATTCATGCTTTTAGTCATGAATGAAGTATGAAAACGAAAAATAAAATAAATAGAAACAATCAAAACATATTTTTACAACCCACAAGTCACCTTCAAATAGCAATATTTACAGAAGGAGGTGTTGGCAGCTACAAGAATTGTCACTTGTCACTTTACAATGAAAAAATTATGTAGGGTTGCCAACAGAAAGCCCCCCCTGCACTCCCCCGCATGGGGGAGTGTACATTCTTTCGGGGTGTAAATTCTTCATGGGGTATAAACATGGCTGAAAAAAAATACCTCTGAATCGGGAAGATAATCAGGCTCCAAAACCAACATATCCTTGATACAAAAGCATAGGAGTTTATTAGGGAGAATGATAATTTTTTCCATCTAGTGAAGTCCCCCCCAGATCTTCCCAAATAATCAAATACCAACCATTTAGTATTCTTAATGATTTATTAATAACCTTCTCCTCATATATCATAATATATTGCAAGAAAATGATTGATGGATTGTGTACTTAAATTAATCACTTAAGGGCCAATTTGTTTGAGGAATTGGCAGCCCTATGTAGTTTAGCATTATAAAAATAATTTTGGAACATCCCTAAGGGGAATTTTCTCTAAGGGAAAAAATTAAGAACACATATCTTCCACTTCTAACTTTAGAGTTAGCTTTCTTCTATGCCAGGGAAATGAGGGATTTTCGACCTCTTTGGGAGGGTTTGGAGTTAGTTGTTTCTAGGGTCCCTAGTCCTATTGCTATTCCTCTGAAGAATATAGGGGATTCTTTATTTCTAGAGTTGATATTGTATTTAAAGGTCTCTAAGGCTTGAGAGCCACCGTGGTTATCCTTTTCAAGTGACTAACCATGAAAGTTCTGATAGATTTCAGGTGTTAAAGGAAGTGGCCCTACCAAACCATTTAAGGGAATGAGGGTAGGAGGCATGGCCCCTTTAGTTCCTAATAAATTGGGAAGGAAACCACTATTTTTTTCATGGTTCAACTCTTATAACCCTACTTCCTAGGACCCAAAATATAAGTTGTCATTCTTTTGGGTATTAGAATAAAGAGGAGAGAGATGTTTTCCTAAGGGTGTCTTGTTGTTGAGATAAAATGAAAAAAAATGCATATGGCTAGGAGGGCCATCATTTGTATGCATCCAGTTGGTTATATATTAATAGATAATTTATTTGCTTTGTTTAATATGATATTCCACTATGTAAATGGTTTATATGGATGTTGTGTGTTTTTTATTTTCTTGAGCTGTTGCGTTGATGTTTTAATATGTGTTGTTAGATGCATTTAGAACTATGGTATCAGTCAACATGGTTAAATTTGTGTGTCATATGTAGCTGGTAAGATACATGAAAATATTAAGTTCAAATTCTTATGATTTAATGTGTTTTCCACACGTATGGGCGAGGACAAAGGTGAATTTAGAAAATTCAGTGTTATATATTTGTCTATGTGGATTTGGGGGAAAAAAGGAGAAAAATGAAGAGAAATCCCCAAATTCGTGAGAAAAAATTGAGTTCAAATGAATTAGATATGTTCCATAGGTTCAATGGAGAAACTTTGCAAAGTTGCATAGTTAAATTTTACTTGGAAGGTTGAAAATATGAGTTTTAGTGGTCGTTGTAGTGTTTTACATAGTCCAGTGAATCAACAAATGAGATCATGTTTGATATCAAGATCAACGATTGAGATTCAATTTAATAACTTTAAAAATTCATAAGGTTTTGGACATTTGAAAGGTTTAATAGATCAAAAACCAATATTCGTTTCAATGATTTGGAAAATTGATCATATTGAGAGTCTGTGTTCATTTTGGTCGTTATAATGTTGGAGTCAATCGATGGTGAATATCGTCTTGTCTTGGAGATCAATATCCCATATTCATCAAAGTTTTGGTCGAAAAATTTTAAGTGTTTAAGTTCGCCAAGAGAAATAGTCGACATCCAATGGTAGGGTCAGCCAAATTAGTGAAGAGTTTCATTCAGCCCAAAATAAATCTCCGACGGCCAATGACGGGTGATCGGGCGTCAATCGAATCTAGTGAATTGTTTTCAATCACCAATGGAAATCGTCGATGGTTGGGCATTGACTAGATTCGACAACTTTTTTTATTGAGCAGAGAGAAAGTTTCAATGGCCAATGGGTTTATGGTTGGGTGTCGACTGATTTGATGAGGTGTTTGAATCGTCCAAGAGAAATGATTGATGGACAATGAGGGAAAGAGGGTGATGATGTTTCATTCCATGTCATCATCCATGTGTCATGACACACCATTCAAGTTGACATATCAAGATGATGTGTCATGCCACATCACCATCCACGTGTCATGACCATGTCAATAGTTTCCATGTCATCCTAGAAGTGGTCAACGACCGATGGTTGGGTCAGACGAATTGGGGAAGTGTTTTTGAAATCCATCAAGGATTGTCGATGACCAATGGGCCTATGGATGGGGGTCATTCAAATTGATGAGGGGTTCCATTCACCAATGAAAATCGTTAACAACCGATGGTTTGGTCGACTAGTTTAGCATGGTGTTGCAAATCAATTTTCAAGGAAATGGGTCGATTGCCAACTGTCAGATCAGAAGTTTGGTAAAAGTTTTGTGCGCATCCAAAGGAAAGCATTGATCGAAGGATTTCTGATGAAGTTCAGATCAATGGATAATATCTCACTTGATTTTGAGATCAGACTCATATTTAAAATATTGTTATAGTAGTAAAACATTCAAATTTTTAAGACCCATATAAATAAATTTCCTCATCTTTTATAAGTGGAAAAGGAATTATTGAAAAAATGGATGATTATAATATCATGAGGGTTTTTTGTTCTCACGCAAAACCCATATTTCTTCCATATTCTGTGTCTGACAATTTTTTTTTTATAGAAGTGGCAAGACAGTACAAATTTTGGTTTCATACCTTTTATGAGAAAAGAAAAACTCAGTTCATCTCTTTGTCCTGGATGGTTGGCAAAATTCTCATAAGAGGAATTGCTAAGATTGACGAATATGCTTTTTATTTTGACCATTTCAACATGTGGTTTGCAGAGGAGATCAAGGGGTTCAACCCTGATCACGTTTTTTAAAATCATATAGTTGCAGTCAGGCGCATCCCCTCACTCATCAACACTCTTATATATGGAGAAGAAGAGGGTGATAGTCATGACCCTAATGTTCAAGAAGTTGACAGAAATTTCGGTGATATAGATACTATCATAAGGACCACATAACCCCATTAGGAGAGATTCAAGCCTTCCAATGAAAAGAGTGCTCAATCATTAGTTTCTTCTCAAATAATTGTTCTACCCAAGGTAAAACCTCATCCCAAAGCAACCCATCAAAGAAAAATTCAGAGTAGTAATTCATGGGATGATGAAGAGAAAAACCCTCCTTAAGGGAATTTAGAAAATCCACACAAATTAAAGGTCAAAAGGAAAATAACGAATTCTCAGCAAGCGGGGGGGGAAGAAATACATGCACTTGAACCTGATATGTTGTTGGATGACATGGACCTTGATATTGATATCGAGAAATTTTAGGGATGATTTTAGGGGCTAAATTTCGCTCATGGGCTAATTTTACATGGTTTTTCAAAAAACAAGATTCACTATTTTAAAAATGATTCACCCAAATTCTATAGGATAAAATTATTTTACCTTAAAAATCGCCAAAATTTTATAAAAACTATATAAAATCCTTAGAAATTTGAATATTTTTACAAAAATATCGCCAATCATTTATAGTTGGCATATGAAGGATTAGTAAGATTCACCAAGGTTTCT
>JASDQU010586412.1:19725-37448 GCA_032191745.1 Picea mariana | reverse complement strand
GTGGCCCTACCAAACCATTTAAGGGAATGAGGGTAGGAGGCATGGCCCCTTTAGTTCCTAATAAATTGGGAAGGAAACCACTATTTTTTTCATGGTTCAACTCTTATAACCCTACTTCCTAGGACCCAAAATATAAGTTGTCATTCTTTTGGGTATTAGAATAAAGAGGAGAGAGTTGTTTTCCTAAGGGTGTCTTGTTGTTGAGATAAAATGAAAAAAAATGCATATGGCTGGGAGGGCCATCATTTGTATGCATCCAATTGGTTATATATTAATAGATAATTTATTTGCTTTGTTTAATATGATATTCCACTATGTAAATGGTTTATATGGATGTTGTGTGTTTTTTATTTTCTTGAGTTGTTGCATTGATGTTTTAATATGTGTTTTTAGATGCATTTAGAACTATGGTATCAGTCAACTTGGTTAAATTTATGTGTCATATGTAGCTGGTAAGATACATGAAAATATTAAGTTCAAATTCTTATGATTTAATGTGTTTTCCACACGTATGGGCAAGGACGAAGGTGAATTTAGAAAATTCAATGTTATATATTTGTCTATGTGGATTTGGGGGGAAAAAGGAGAAAAATGAAGAGAAATCCCCAAATTCATGAGAAAAAATTGAGTTCAAATGAATTAGATATGTTCCATAGGTTCAATGGAGAAACTCTGCAAAGTTGCATAGTTAAATTTTACTTGGAAGGTTGAAAATATGAGTTTTAGTGGTCGTTGTAGTGTTTTACATAGTCCAGTGAATCAACAACTGAGATCATGTTTGATCTCAAGATCAACGATTGAGATTCAATTTAATAACTTTAAAAATTCATAAGGTTTTGGACATTTGAAAGGTTCAATAGATCAAAAACCAATATTCGTTTCAATGATTTGAAAAATTGATCATATTCAGAGTCTGTGTTCATTTTGGTCGTTATAATGTTGGAGTCAATCGATGGTGAATATTGTCTTGGCTTGGAGATCAATATCCCAGATTCATCAAAGTTTTGGTTGAAAAATTTTAAGTGTTTAAGTTCTCCAAGAGAAATAGTCGACATCCAATGGTAGGGTCAGCCAAATTAGTGAAGAGCTTCATTCAGCCCAAAATAAATCTCCGACGGCCAATGACCGATGATCGGGCGCCAATCGAATCTAGCGAATTGTTTTCAATCACCAATGGAAATCGTCGATGGTTGGGCATTGACCAGATTCGACAACTTTTTTTATTGAGTAGAAGAAAGTTTCAATGGCCAATGGGTTTATGGTTGGGTGTCAACCGATTTGACGAGGTGTTTGAATCGTCCAAGAGAAATGATTGATGGACAATGAGGGAAAGAGGGTGATGATGTGTCATTCCATGTCATCATCCATGTGTCATGACACACCATTCAAGTTGACATATCAATATGATGTGTCATGCCACATCACCATCCACGTGTCATGACCATGTCAATAGTTTCCATGTCATCCTAGAAGTGGTCAACGACCGATGGTCAGGTCAGACGAATTGGGGAAGTGTTTTTGAAATCCAACAAGGATCGTCGATGACCAATGGGCATATGGATGGGGGTCATTCAAATTGATGAGGAGTTCCATTCACCAATGAAAATCGTTAACAACCGATGGTTTGGTCGGCTAGTTTAGCATGGTGTTGCAAATAAATTTTCAAGGAAATGGGTCGATTGCCAACTGTCAGATCAGAATTTTGGTAAAAGTGTTGTGCACATCCAAAGGAAAGCATTGATCGAAGGATTTCTGATGAAGTTCGGATCAATGGATAATATCTCACTTGATTTTGAGATCAGACTCATATTTAAAATATTGTTATAGTAGTAAAACATTCAAATTTTTAAGACCCATATAAATAAATTTCCTCATCTTTTCTAAGTGGAAAAGGAATTATTGAAAAAATGGATGATTATAATATCATGAGGGTTTTTTGTTCTCACGCAAAACCCATATTTCTTCCATATTCTGTGTCTGACAATTTTTTTTTTATAGAAGTGGCAAGACAGTACAAATTTTGGTTTCATACCTTTTATGAGAAAAGAAAAACTCAGTTCATCTCTTTGCCCTAGAAGGTTGGCAAAATTCTCATAAGAGGAATTGCTAAGATTGACAAATATGCTTCTTATTTTGACCATTTCAACATGCAGTTTGTAGAGGAGATCAAGGGGTTCAACCTTGATCACATTTTTTAAAATCATATAGTTGCAGTCAGGCGCATCCCCTCACTCATCAACACTCTTATATATGGAAAATAAGAGGGTGATAGTCATGACCCTAATGTTCAATAAGTTGACAGAAATCTCGGTGATATAGATACTATCATAAGGACCACAGAACCCCATTAGGAGAGATTCAAGCCTTCCAATGAAAAGAGTGCTCAATCATTAGTTTCTTCTCAAATAATTGTTCTACCCAAGGTAAAACCTCATCCCAGAGCAACCCATCAAAGAAAAATTCAGAGTAGTAATTCATGGGATGATGAAGAGAAAAACCCTCCTTAAGGGAATTTAGAAAATCCACACAAATTAAAGGTCAAAAGGAAAATAAATAATTCTCAGCAAGCGGGGGGGGAGGGGGGAGAAATACATGCACTTGAACCTGATATGTTGTTGGATGACATGGACCTAGATATTGATATCGAGAAATTTTAGGGATGATTTTAGAGGCTAAATTTCACTCATGGGCTAATTTTCCATGGTTTTTCGAAAAACAAGATTTTCTATTTTAAAAATGATTCACCCAAATTCTATAGGATAAAATTATTTTACCTTAAAAATCACCAAAATTTTATAAAAACTATATAAAATCCTTAGAAATTTGAATATTTTTACAAAAATATCGCCAATCATTTATAGTTGGCATATGAAGGATTAGTAAGATTCGCCAAGGTTTCTACATTTTAAATAAATTTCCATCCTTAAAATCATCCCTGTCGAGAATATGATCTTCCTAGATGAAGAAGATCCTGCTACATAAAATGTACCGCATATTTATTCACTTGCTGTCAAAGATGAGTTTTTTTCTAATGAAGAAAATTTTGTTGTTCAGAATGCCTCATTTGATAAAGATTATAAGAAAATGATTTTTGAGAGGACCCCAAAGAGTAAGAGGGGGAAAATCGGGTCTACCATTGATACTCAAAACATGTTACCATCAAAGTTGTCTTCCATTCATAAGGTCACAAGGGATTCATTGGAATTTTCAATTGCTAATATGGAGGAGTAAAATGCTCAACTAAAAGAAAGATTCAATGAATTGGAAGCAACTCTCATGTCTCCACCCATTATAGCTACCCCAGTTGCCATGATTCAACTTGATAATATTTTTCAAGAAATCCCATGATCAATTTAAAGAGTTAAAGGAATTTCAAATTTGATTATTTCCACTCAACATTTTTTCAAGGAAAATATAAAGAAAAGGATGTCATTTGTTTTAGAGCTATGGGATATGGCAAAAATATTTATCTGTCTCGGCCTTAGAGTGCAGAACATTAAGGAATATTTGGGTGAAAATCTGAAAAATGATGAAGGTTTGTATGTTGATGGAGTTGCAATGTTTGTAACAAAGGTCTTAGCGATGACGGACCAGATGAGAAAACAAGAATATCTACCCTCCTAGAGTTGTATCAAACAATTAAAGGCCTGCTGGATTGAAAGAATCAATGTATTAAAAGGATTTTTAGTACAATTCGATGATGTGTCATGAAAGAGAATGTAAGCATATTCAAATATTATTGTCTTGGATACTGCTGGCACCACCATTGAAGTCTCGAACCCGAAATTTATCTCAAGTCCAATGCTTATTACTCAACATCAATTTGAAGAAAAAATTGAAGGACTGAAGAAAGAACCAGTTGAAAATTTTGACACCATGGTTGAGTTCATACATGATGATATCAATAGCTGGCTTGTTGAATATACCAATTGTTATCAATGAAATTTTTTCTGCAACATTGCAAGCAAATGGTTACAGAAATACAACAATGCCAAACAACCATTAGTTCACCTGCAGCACCAAAAATTCATTTCCAAGAGGCAAAAACTATACAACTATGGGAAGAGGGGATTCATAATTCCTCCTTTCTCTATGGTGTTTTGCCAACTAATATAGTTATCCATTGGTGGCATAATATTGGTCATTGGTTGATTGTTTTTAGTTCAAATTTTCTTATGCATTCTAGTTTTATTTCCTTAGTTGTTTTTAGTTTGTTTACTTGTTTATTTCATGTTCTTGGATTGTCTAACTCATGCACTAACCTTTGTCTTGTCTAGCAAGCCCAACTAGACATGTAAGTGCCCTTTTTTTCCTCACCCAAGTGACGAAACAGAAACAACAGATTGGCAACCATATTGGGGATAAGGTATCAATTTCCTCCCTATTTGGGCTTTGAGAGAACTTATTTTTTACCCATTTATCTTGCAGGTACCAAAATCGGCCTAGCCTTACCTGCCAAGAGCCAAGTTTGGAGTTGGAACAGGATAATTCCACTAAAAAAATTTCCCCCCAACGTGTATCAGAACGTGCACGGGTATTTCATCCCACAGATGTGCACTCAATGCATTGTGTGCCCAAAGTACTTTGGTTCTATGCGCACTTTGTACTGAAAGGTCTTCTGTTCTCTGCACATTCTTTGCACTGTGCACCCACTGCGCATCTGTATGAACTGTAACCTGTGCACCTTTTCAGAGTTTCAAAATTGTAAGAGTTTTTGTGATGTTTGAAGGCCCCTAGCCTTCAAAATATTGATTGCATGCAATTTGTAAATGCACTCCACTTAGATTCCTTTCCCATATGAAAGGTTAGTCAAACATCGACACTTAGGGGGTAAAAAGAACCATATTTCTCCTCTTTTCCTTTGGTGTCCACATGGATGGATTGTTTATTTTGTAAAAGTTAAGTTGAGATTATTTACTATCACATATAAAAACACTTGCATTGGGACCAGAAATCATCTTTAATCATTGAGTATGCTCTTCTCTCGCACCATAGAGGGATCTTGAGAATCAGAAAGGTGGTTAAGGGGACACTTCATCTCCCTTAAAAAATATTTAGGAGAGGAAAACACCCCCCTAGGGATCCTCTTAGTTTATTTTTGAAATCATATTAAATTTGTAAGGGCCCATACATTCCCACATGTTGCAAAATTAGGATAGTTTTTGAAATTACTTTCTTAGTTTACATCACTAGGAGAGTTTAAAGATCAAAGTAATGGGCCCATACATGCCCACATGCTTGCAATCTAGGATAGTTTTTCAAAGTTTTCTTAGTGTAAACAACATTAGGGAGTTTAAGGATTGGTAAGGGCCCATATTTACACATGCTAGTTCTTTAGGGATTTTAAAATTCCACAAGGTTGTACCAATGACATCTAGTAAGATAGGTAACCAATATTTGTAAGGACCACAGGAAGTCCACATGTTGCAAATTTACACTTAACTTGTTAAAATTTGGCACCTTTTATCACTTTCTCACACACAAAGTCACTCCTCACTCACATAATTTCATCTTGAATTGTGGAGGTTGAATTAAGTATTATCCAAAGGAATTCTGAAATGTCCCACTATTTCTTGAAGAAATTATCCACACCCACTTAATTCCAACAAGATTGGTTCACACCCCCAATCTTCTAGCCCACCACATATAATTTTTTTCTAAAAAATCACTAAGTTTTCCTCCACAAGAGGTGCCAAAAGAAATGTTTTAGTCTAGGTAGGATTTTGGGGGTAGGCATCCAAATAAACCCCCATTATCTGGTTCTCACATTTTCAAACATTAGAAGTTGACAAATAGAGAACTTTTAAATCCTCCAAGTGTTCCTACAGCATAAGGTAGGGAGTTACTCATGAAGGGTTGAAGGCCATGGTCTGTTTTTTCTGTGCATCCCCCCTTGAGTCACCCAACTCTTGGAAGGGATCCAGCCCGTGACCCATTTCTTAGGCTGAAAATCTAAATTTTGAACTTTGATCGAGGTACCTAGTGGCCAAATTTTAGGACATCTACCCAGATCACAATTGTGGGCTGCAATTGCACCTTGACTGGATTTTGTGTTGCTATTGGGAAATATCGCTATCTCTTTCAATATATGCACCCTCTACCCCTCATTATAACTAATTATTTCATCCTTCACTAGTTGCTCTTCTAGTGGCTTCAGACCCCACTGTTGAGAGCTCTTGGAAGGTCCAGTTCTATTTGAGAGGAAGGACGATACATCTTTTAGGACACAAGCATTTTATTTATTTGTTCTCCAAGGTGGAAAAAATCCATGTACCCACATGAATGATTATTTTCAGCCGATTTATGTATGATGCTCATTTGATTACATGAAATTATGAGTTATATTGATTGGTAACACAACACACCACAATATGTACATTCAACCACCACCTATGTATGGGACAACCCAATATCCGCTGATATATGGAGGACTATCTTATTACTCTCCTCCCCCTTACCAACAACCATACCCTGGTTCTCTTCCTCCACCCATGATTGGACCCTTGCCGGCACCCATGATGTGCCTGACCTCTCAACCAAGTTCTGGTTCCCCTTCTACCTCAAAATATACCTTGGGAACTAGTGAAAGTGTTATGCCTTCCTACATTCCCTATGGATCCTTACCACAAAACAATCGGTATTTCCCATTTCCTAGTCCTTCACAGTCAGTTGCTCCACCACATAGAAAACCACACGTTGATGTTAACTTTGTTCATCCCTCTCCCATTTAGAAATTTAATACTTTTGAATAGTTGAATATAGAAAATCCATCCCATTAGTAGAATAATGCCAAAAATAAAGGAAAAAACCAAAACAATAATAACCCAGGACTAGGGGGAAATAGCCTCCAACCAAACCAACATGTTGGGGGAAACTAGAATCAGGGTAACCAGAACCCCCAAGGGGACAATAAAAATAAACTCTGAGGGAGGAACAACAACAACAACCTCCGAAAAAACTTACCTTGCGCTCTTTGTGGTGAGCATGGACATTACACTCACCATTTCCCCAAAATTATCGACTTCAAATGGATGAAAGACTCCATGAATGTGTCACATCCTCTAGTGTCGCCTGCCCCTCAGCAGGCCCCACACCAGTATTTGCAACAACCATCCCTGGCTGTGTTACAAAACCCTATTCCACACCAAGTTGTGATTAATACCCAACAGGATGTACATCCTACCCCACCACAAGTGGGACAGTATCAAAACCCTGGAAATCTGGCGGATCGCAATATCCTCCTCACTAGCGAAGAAGAAATACTTCTGCAAACATGCAGTCGTCAATACAACGTGCCCCCTGAATATACTCCCACCACTTCGGAAGAAACTCCAGCTACAGTCGTACAACCCTTGATGATTACTCTCCCTAACATGGAACCTGCCATTTGTATCCCTCACATTTCGTTATGACAAAATGTCAACAATCCTCAGGCCAGGGCAGCACACAATTACAGTCTAGTCAATGACTTGGCATAGTCTCCTGCAACCATGTCTATATTGGAGGTCCTCCAAACCTGTCCAACTCAATGAAAATACTTACTTTTTGCCTAGGGGGTAGTTGACCCAGATGATACTCAACTCATCACATTTGATCTAGATAGTGGGGAACCTTGTCTCCCTACTTTGGTAGCCTTCCAGATACCAGTCAAAATTTGGAACATCATTGTTCATCAGTATATCATTGATGAAGGTGCATCCACATGCATCATGTCCAAAACTGTATGGCAGAAACTTATCTCCCCGTAGCTAGTACCGTCTGCCATCATTTTAAGAGCTTATGATGGTCGACCATCCTCCCATGAAGGGCTCTTTAAAAATGTCCCTGTCGAACTTGGGAGAAAAACTGTCCTCTTCGACATTGATGTTATCGATGCCCCACTCAATTACAATATATTTTTTGGACATAGTTACATGTACTCTATGAAGTCAGTATCCTCTTCTGTGTTTCGAACGATGATGTTCCCCCACAACAGGAAAATCATCACCATCGACCAAGTTTCACATTACGAGCCTAACCACTCCGCCAACATCGATAACATCTTGCCTCTTGTCCGCACTAGTTCTGAATCTTATTCACTCATAGATATGGGCCCCAGAATTTTTAATGACCCATCCTTGCTGGGGGCATACCATGGAGCACCACCTCTCATACACCCTTCAACACAAGTGTGTGTTGTATCTTCTAATGGAACTAACACTGGAGACACCATTCCTCCCACAGAGGCTTCTCCTCACCTCGACGCCCCACCAGTTGAAGAAACTTTACCTCAGTATTTCCCTGAGAAACCTACTACACCACTTATCCCTGATTTCCTCCTCCCCTAGGGGAAAATCCCAGTTTGGGAGACAATCCTCCAAGTCATCACTCAAATTCCCTTCTTTTACCCCCCACCTAGAGTACAAGCATTTCAAGTAGCCGCGACGCTTACCTTTCATAACATGGTGCTCTCCATTCTGGTATGGTATATACACCCACCCATGATGGTTTCTCAGCCATCCCTCCCTCCTCAGTCAGAGGGAATCCTGATGCATATTCCAATCCTAACTCTGGTCATGCGACCCTCACCCCCAATCGTCAGCACCACTACTACGACTAGGGGAAGAAGGAAGAATAAAGAGCCCACAGCTCCACTTCCTCCCTGATTTCAACCTCCTTGCACACTCTATGAAATAGAGGGACACCCCACTAATAGATGTCCCTCTCTTCCTGAATTACGCAATATGATCCAACTCCCTCGAGAAACCACATTGTTCACTACTTCACGAAGCACATCTAGTACTACCAAAACATCCCCCACGATAGGAAATTAAGGGTTGCAAACCAAATTCACTTGCACCATTTGTTCATAATACAACCATTACACTCATCATTTCCCAGCTCTACCGCAGTTTCACCAGACACTAACGGTAGTACGCCAAACCTTCCAACAAGAGCCTTCTCCACCACCACTTTTGGGTAACCACATCACCGACATCCATTATGTCTCTACCTTAGTCCCCAAACGAATGATATTCCCTTGGTCCCTTTGTGACTCCCTTTCTCATTTCACATACCAGTGTCCTTTGATCATTGAATATAGGCGTCATCAAATAACCCTTATTCAAAATCATTCAACCACCTCACCTCATGTTATTCAAGTGATTCCCCCTATCCCTTCTCTAGATATTGTTCACATCACCTCCCCTGAACCTGAGTCACTTCCCACCCCTCCATGATTCATGGATAGACTATCTGAGGATATTCCCCCAAATCCTCCCAATTCTTTGGTTCATTTCCCCTAGGAAATCTTAACCCCTACCACATTTTACCCCCCACGGTGTCTGGACATCTGGTTCATGTCAATCGAGTCATCGCAACATTGTTTCGATATCCCTTCAATGTCTTCACCACTGAAAGACAATCACATAGTGAAAGTCACCAATGTCACCTCCCTGGATCCCCTATATTCTCTCATTTTCCACTGCGACGAGAATATCCTGGAAGAATTAACTACCTCCGATTTCCCATGGAATGCGCTCCATCATAGAGAACTTTTTCTCTCATAGGAAGCCTTTGACCCTCTTAGCCAAGCCTCCATATGCACAATCTAAACCAAGGATTTTATTCCATCAGGGCATATATACTGGTTCAACAACCCTATCCCTTCCCCCGATGCTTTTGAAGAAGGAAACATGGAAAATATCTCCCCCACTATCAAAATAGACATTTACATCAAACCAAGAATCATAGAGGAAATCACCATTGGCTCCACATGCTCCCCTGAGGAACTCACAGCTTACAAAGATCTATTTCATGAATACCGAGATATTTTTACTTGGTCATATACGGATATGCCCAGCCTCAATCCTTCTATAGTCAAACATCACATCGACACATGGCCAGAGGTTGCCCCGGTACGTCAAAAGCAATGCCCACTTCACCCATCCAAAGTCATGTCTATCAAAGCCAAAATTGACAAGTTACACATTGTAGTGTTCATATACCCGATCATGTATACCTCATGGGTCTCCAGTCCCATCCCCGTTAAGAAAAAACAGGGCACTATTCATGTTTTCACCAACTTTCATGATCTCAACCATGCTTGTCCCAAAAACAACTTTCCAACCCCTTTCATTGACCAAATTAACAATGACTTTACCAACCACGAGGCCTTGTCCTTCACGGATGGGTTCTCTTACTACAATCAAATCCAAATCCATCCAACAGATCAATATAAAACCTCTTTTACTACCCCATGGGGTACGTTTTCTTGTCATGTCATGCCTTTTGGCCTAAAAAATGTAGGTGCTACATTCCAATGAGCCATGAATTATGTTTTCCATGATCTCTCTTGCATCATCCTCGGGTATTTGGATGACCTCACTGCTCGATCTAAGAAATGAACTCATAATTTAGATGACTTATGAGTTGTCTTTCAATGATGTTGCCAGTATAATAACTGCTTGAACCCCCTCAAGTGTGTATGCATCACCATCGGACACCTCCTTGGGTTCATCATTTCCCAACATGACATCACTGTGGATCCCCTCAAGGTCCAAGCTATTACATAAATTCCACCACCTAGGAATTTGTGCCAACTGCAGAGCCTACAAGGAAAAGCCAAACTTTTAGAACACTTTGTCTCATATTACACCACTCGCGCGCATGGTTTCCTTCTCTTACTACACCATGATATCCCATTTCGATGGGATGAACATTCCCAAACCATTTTTGATGATTTAAAAGTAGCACTATCCAATGCCCCTTTGATTAGTCCTCCAGAATATGATCGCAATTACATCCTCTACTTGTTAGCCTCAGTCGTCTCAGTAGCAGGAGTCCTCATCCAACTAGGGGATGATGGACGTAGGCATGTTATTTACTACATCAGTAAAAATCTTTCAAGACCACCCCTTAAATACAATCATGATGAGAAACTAGCCCTCACAGTTGTCCTCGCAGTTCAAAAACTACGTCACTATATCCTACTTCGCACTACCAAAGTTGTAGCAGATTCTAACCCCATGCAGTACTTGCTTATTCGACGACAAATTTTCTTGATGGATTTTCATCCTTCAGGAATATGACCTAGAGTTCTCAAGTCCCAAAAGAAAGAAATCAATTATCCTCTCCAAACTCATCATGGTGTTTCCCTCAGACACTAAAGGTTCACCCATCAATATGGATTTTTCAGACAAACACCTCTTCTTCATCCCCTTGGATGACCTCTAGTACGGTGACCTTCTCGTCTACCTTTGGACACAGAATTTTGGGTCTCATCTCTCTCAAGATGATCGTTGACATGTTTTCCATCAGAACCCTTAGTAGCTCCTCATCGGTAACGTGTTGTACCGACGTGGGGTTGAAACCATACTCCGTCGATGTCTAACCATTGATGAAGTAGGCAAAGTATTGAACGATTTCCATAGAGGCACTTGCAGTGACCACCTCTCAGGTATGTCCACCACCCAAAAAATCATTTGAGCAGGAAACTTCTAGCCCACATTGTTTCATGACTATATCCACGCTATCAAGCGACGCGACAAATGACAGCTTTATGCAAACAAGGCACGAACACCACCCGCTCTTCTACATCCAGTGATCGGCTGTCAGTGCCTTCTACAAATGGGGCATAGACTTCATGACTTGCAACCCTCCATCTAGTAGTGGACACAAGTACATCATTGTGGTAGTATATTACTTTACCAAATGGGTCAAAGCCATGCCTACCTTCAATAATACCGTTGACACAACAATGCGTTTTTTCTTCAACCACGTCATTACTCATTTAAGAGTTCCACTACAGTTAGTGTCTGATCATGGTAATCACTTTGAGAATGATATCTTCGCCGAACTCTCCTCAAGGTTAGACTTCTTCCATGAGCTTTACTCCCATTACTACCCTCAGTCCAATGGACAAGTCGAGTTTGTTAACAAAGTCCTCAAAACCATGCTACAACATATTGTCAACCAACATAAGACCAACTATCATCATATGTTGCTTTCAGCATTATGGGATTATCGCACGACAGTCAAAACTGCCACCAGTTTTACACTGTTTCATCTTGTCCATGGGATCGAATCCACCATCCCCATTAAGTGCAAAATTCCCACTTTGCGCACCGCCATCGAGCTCTTACCTGACACTGCAACAATGGAGCAGCGCTTGTTGAACTTAGAGTCACTGGATGAAGATCATCAGTCATCATTATAGAACAATGAGGTAACTAAAAAATAGTCCAAAACCACCTTTGACCACCATGTCAACCTTCGCTCATTTAATGAAGGAGATCTCGTCCTAGTCTACGATATTGCTCACGATACTCTAGGTCATGGGAAATTCGAGTCGTTATGGCATGGGCCCTACATTATTCAACACTGCCTCCCTAAAGGAGCCTACTTCCTAGCCTCTCCATAATTTTATCCTCTCAAAGAACCCGTCAACCGATTGTACTTAAAGAAGTTTTACGCCTAAGCATAGCCATCCTACACTAGGCTTTTTCTTTGTACACATTTAGAGTTTTTAGTCTTCTTTTTTCACCTCCAGGCCTTATATCTGATCTACCATCCATGTTATTGATAGATGCATCTTCCATCAGCCCACCACATTGGTTATGCTGACGGTGCTAGCCGCTGGACACAGAATCTCGTCTCGGTCGCTTGGGCCCTCTATACCCCCTCACATGCACTGCTCCATTCCGATGGCATATGTTTGGTCTCAGCCACCAACAACCAAGAAGAATACACATTTGTTATTAGTCTCCTTGCCAGTCACCACCACATTTGTCACCTTAGCGTATTATTATATTCCCAACTTTTCGTCCAACAGCTCAACAATGTATACCGTGTTCACGATCCTTTCCTTTTTCGCCAATACCTACAAGTTAGACTCTTATTTGGAAGATTTGATTCAATTACATTTACACATATTCCATGACAATTCAATCAAATAGCAGATAACATGGCTAAACTAGTGTTAGATTGGCATTTATCACATCAAGACATCATTACATATACATAATCATCAAACATCTGTCACAGCATATAGGTTAGACATCATACACCATCAAAAAATCAACACGTGTAAACATTACAAAGATATCAAAATATGTATCCATATATATATATATATATATATATATATATATATATCGATCAAAAGTACCATAAATGTTTACAAAAGTACAACATATACATTGCCCGTAGGCAAGTGAGTCCCCTCACCCCTATCGGTACAAAATGGGTACCCCCTACCCTATACAAAATGGGTATCAACTACCCTGTACAAAATGGGCTCGCAGGCCTATATAAATACAAAAGACAGCATCGGCACTCATGGTGCCCCCAGAGATCCCCCACCATGTCCTCTATCAGCAGGAGGCACCCCACCAACTGGGGTTCCTCAAGGTCTAGGTGGCATTCAACCAGTCATCGTTTCCCCCACTACATTTTCCTAGCAGATCAAGGTTTGCCACTCTACCGGAATGGCCCACTCATAAAAATGATGACAGAGATCCTCCATCCCCCTGTCGGCTTCTACCTGTGGTGCATGCGATGGCCCCACACCTGGATCGTCAAACCTAGGTTTTTTATCAGCCCTTGGCTAATCTTCTAGCCTCACACTAGCATCATCCCTCCAGCGTCGCTCTCCTACCCTCGGCTTTTCCCATGGTGGTCTAATTGGCCCCTCGAGAGCCGACTCTCCTACCATCTCCACCTCTCCGCCTTGAGGCCCCACATATGCAAAAACAAAAACAAAGATAGAGTCAGCATCCATATACATATAAACATATGATACACTATCAAATACACCCACATACCTCTCTAGTCCCATACCTCTCGCGGAGTCAACTCCATGTCTGTGTCATGTCGTAAATCCATCCCGCCATATGGGAATCTGAGTATGATCTATGGCATGTTATGCCACACATGCGCCAACATGGCCGTAAAGTAGTGTCCACCCTCTCCCCCTCCATGTTGGGCAAAATTCTGAGCCCACCACATCAGGCACGGCTCCTGTGGCCCTGCAAACGACAACAAAATCCTTGGGTGTAACATGGGCACCCTCTCAAAAACCATGCCACCATGATGGATCCAAATGTAAAATCACCGGAGTCGGTGTTCTGACACCGATGAATCTTCCTTATCATCCTGGCATGCAGCATCAAACCCCAGGCAAAAAATTCCCCATCTAGGACCTTCTCCATAATCCTCAGTTGACCACCAGTGATTCATTGAGTAGCTAAGGATCCATAGATCATCATGATCATGGTCATGATGCAATGATGCAAGAGTGCATCCATCACCTCAATGTGGACAATCAAACCTGACATCAGGTTCATCCTTGTACAATAATGTCATGCCACCTCTATCAACTGCACATTCCCTGACAATTGGGGGTCAGCAAGCAGGGCCATTCCCCAAAAGGGGAGCCCCGTCAAGAAATACACATCCTCAACAACTGAGAATGTCAGTTACTGCCCCAACACAATGAAGCACTACAGATTAGCGCTCCACATAGATATCTAATACTGAATCAAGTACTCCTGCGACTGTATCAATGGGTATTCGAAGAACTTGAGCAGCCCACAGGCTTCCAAGTGTCTCTGAACACCAGGATTCTCTCTCACTGGCTCCCTGAGGCACTCCGAGTCTCTCTCCGTCTAGCAGTCTGGCATGATATCTCTCTTATTGCACACTGATCACCTCCATCCACATCGAAACACCTTGTCAACACTCATCATTCATAAAAAATATAAAAAAATTCAAACTTTCAAAAACCCTTAGCTTCACCTCCAGTGCACGTCTTTAACCCCCACAGGAATGCACATATGCGTGCATGTTCTTTGCATAGATTTTCATCAATGCACAGATGTCGGATAAATAGATGTGCATCAATGCACAGCTGTCAGAGAAACAGATGCACATCAATGTGAAGTTGTCACACCTACAGGTGCACACCCATGCACACTTGTTCTGTACACAGCTACGCATTGATGTGCAGTTGTCTAAGCAATAGCTATGCACCATGCGCAGCTGTATTTCCAATAGGCGTGCATCTCGTTCACGCATGTTTTTCCCACCTACGCACCCCTATGTGCGGATGTGTCCAGCACAGCCGCACATCATGCACAGGAGATAGAATTATACCCACGCATCTCAGCGTGGATATCCTTCCTTCTCCCACACATTAGTGGGCCCACCCCTAAAAAATACCCTAGTATGGCTATCCGTACAACCCCTACCCAAACAATAGAAACTATATACTATGCAGGAGGATGGGACCCCTAACCTGCCTCTCACAAATACTGGATTAGTAGGCTCGAACTCTCATAATATTCAAAACTCCTCCAAATACTCTCGTCAATTCACTATAGCAGCGGGTACAAATGAGGTGGCATTGTGGGCCCCACAGCCATATATATTCCCTTTTTCTAAACTTTCACACTCAGTTACAGGAGCCTAGAGCCTTTGTTTCCCAATCCATCTTCATCCATGAGATCAGGGTCCCACCATCTACACAGTCACGTTCCCTGGGTCACCATCCATACTCGTCCCCCGAGGATCATTTTTCTCACATCACGTCCAGGTATGCCTGCTCATGCTCAAAATTATCAAATAACTATTCTATGTTCTTTATTTTCAGATATTGTTCACGTCAAGTATTTGGTTTTCATGTGTGCAGGTACTTGGTCATCACAAACACTGCATCCCCTTAAGGTATATGTTTGACATTGGCATGTAATCATTCCCTATGAATATCAATCGCATCCCCCAATCATACCCTCCGACATTTACCTTTAGGGTCCTTACATCCAGCTTTACAGTACTATCACCCACTATCACTCTCCCCCACATGAGTTGTCCCATTCATAGTTCCCCTCGATACTTTTACACTCATACTGCTTTCACCCCCTAGGTATGGGAGTCCTGATAGTCTTACGCATTTCTGAGAATAATCCACCTACTCCTTATCATCATTTTTCTAGCTCTCCTAATGGACTCCCAAGTTATCTCATCTCGATTTTATTTTGACTGCACCTCCACAATATCATTAACCCTCCATTTCACCCACAATCAGTTTTCCCATCTGCAAATTCCCCCCCATTCATTTACCTCAT
Organism: Picea mariana; assembly: GCA_032191745.1. Classification (NCBI taxonomy): domain Eukaryota; kingdom Viridiplantae; phylum Streptophyta; class Pinopsida; order Pinales; family Pinaceae; genus Picea; species Picea mariana. Next base: position 21,345 of record JASDQU010586412.1, on the reverse strand, counting down.
ATAGAAACCCACCCATGGGGCCCCCACCCTCCACTAGTTCTCCATGCAACTTGCACCCTCATAGGCCAAGCCATCTTTCTCCGGGGAACCCATTTCTGTATCTGTACACTCATCCCAAATTATTCTTTATTTATTTGGTAATTGTAAAAAGCCTTTATTTCCAACATTTACTTAGCTTTTTGTTGTCACCCTTGATGACCTTCTTTTTCTGGAAAAGTAACCCATGTCTCCCTTGGTTGGGGAATCCACTATCCTTTCCTCATTTTGACATCGTTCATAAACCCTGAGTATCCCATAGTCCATGCACCCATGCTCTCTGAGTTTTTCCACTTTGTCGCGCCTCTGGCACAATTTAACCCCATGTCTAGTCATCCCCCTTACGCTAGATACAGTTTCATGGTTACTGCCTGTTATCCCCGTTTTCTATGGATAGCTAGGAGATCATGTCTCGAGGCCCACAGGTCCTAGACATGGAGTACCAAGAGCAGGATTGACCTGAGCATGGCCCTGGAGGGCCCATCCTTCTTCTTCTTCGCCAGACTTGTCCTGTTAGCAGCAGTAGCTTCCATCACCATCGGCTTGGACTTGCATCAGAGAAGACTCTTGCTCCATGAGGTAATTGGTCCAAGGTATCATGGTATGTGTCGTATTTCATCATTATAACCTTCTTGTATATGCATCAGTTTCCTTACATTTTTGACAACTACTTGGATCTTACACTAATCCACTTGACCATTGTTGGGGGGATTAACGGGTGACCTAGCAAGCTTGTATTTATGGGTTTTGGTTAGCCACCAGGGGGGATTTGAAAAGCCATCGTCTGCTCCCACCATTCTATCACTTTACATCTTGTCTCCCCTACATCCATCCCATTCCCCTAATATGGCCATTAGGATGACCTTGAGGGTTATACTTTGTTCTGTGGGAAGAAGGGGCTTAAGGCCCAGGGGGTAAAAAGAAGTTGGTAAAAGATAAAATCCATAGGAAATAAAACCTAGAGATGCTTCACCCAGGGATCCCTGAGAAGGCAATAAAAGGGCTCTCGATAAGAAACTAAAGGGACCCTAAGAAAAATAATAAGACAAGACCTAACCAAGAGGATGGGAGGTCTCATCACGAGCCATCCCATTATGTTCATAGGTATCCAACAGTATGACATTGCCATTATCTGGTCACCACGCCAGGGCAATGACCTTTGGTTTCATGGCCAAGGGAAAGGGGGTCTCATCACGAGCCAGCCTTATCATTTCTGTGAAGATACCAGTGGGTAACACTGTCAACTCTGGTCACCACACCAAGGCAGTGTCCTCTGGTCAAACCTTGAAGTAAAAAAGAAAGAAAAGCAATAAATAAAGAATAAAGGCAATAAGGGGCTTGGAAAAAGTGCATCCATGACGGGTACAACTCACCTCCTACAGAGGCACCCACGGACGACACCTACCCCTGGTCTTACTATGACTGGACATCCCTAGACCATACCACGTCGTGTACATGGCTTGAATGATCTTCTAAGGAAACTTTCCTTTTCTTGTGGGTATTAGCCCAATAGGTTGTTCTGTTGGTTGCTTCAGCTTTGTACAGTAGATATGTGTAGTGTCTTTGAGCTCTTAGATGATATGT